>JABTXL010003305.1:3497309-3517991 GCA_025134845.1 Neodon shergylaensis
GGGTCTGTCTGGCTTTGCTCTAATTGCCTTGAGAAAACTTTGCTTCCGATGGGAACCTGTGATTACTTTCAGACTCTGAGGACTGCCTGCCTATGTTAAAGTGAACCGTGTCATATGACATGGAATAATCAGAACACTATTGATGTAATTCTGAGTTCTGGGAACTATGCAAACTCATATCCCTACAGAAACACATTATTTTTTTAAAGTAAGAAAGATTTTTTTTTAATTTGGTCTGCAGGAGGACAAGGAAGAAGACATAGTTTTCAACTATGGCACATGCTTGACAAAAGAATGTGAGTAATTTACCTGGAAACTTACACATATTAATGTGGATAAGGCAATTAGTGATGAGCCCTTTCCTGAGCATGCTCAGTGTCCATGTAAAGTCATAGTCAAAAAGAATAGATAAGCCCCTAAAACATTAGAATGATGTAAAAGGAGTAGGGAGGGCAATCAGAAGGATGGATTTTAAGATTAATTAAAATACTTCTTAATGATCAATCCAATGAAAGAGTTCTAATGTATATATGACTAAGAAAAAGAAAGCAAAATCAAATAATAATTACATATCATATCTGTACACAAATATTTATATATTCTGTTTTCTGGGTAAACATTTTTATTATGGCTTGGAAAGGGAGGGATAATAGGATCTGTTTGTAAACAGAATGATAGAGCTCAAGTTAGTTAAAAAATTTCTTTTTTTTATTTATTTTTTTTATTGAAAAAAAAATTTCCGCCTCCTACCAGCCTCCCATTTCCCTCCCCCTCCTCCCACCCCTCTCCCCCTCCCCCCACCCCTCTCCCCCTCCCCCCACTTTTCTCCTCCTCCCTCTCCAGTCTGAAGAGCAGTCAGGGTTCCCTGCCCTGTGGAAAATCCAAGGTCCTCCCCCCTCCATCCTGCTCTAGGAAGGTGAACATCCAAACTGGCTAGGTTCCCACAAAGCCAGAATATGAAGTAGGATCAAAACCCCATGCCATTGTCCTTGGCTTCTCATCAGCCCTCATTGTCCGCCATGTTCAGAGAGTCCTGTTTTATCCCATGCTTCTTCCGTCACAGTCCAGCTGGCCATGGTGAGCTCCCAATAGATCAGCCCCACTGTCTCAGTGGTTGGGTGCACCCCTCGTGGTCCTGACTTCCTTGCTCATGTTCTCCCTCCTTCTGCTCCTCATTGGGACCTTGGGAGCTCAGTCTGGTGCTCCAGTGTGGGTCTCAAGGAGATCCAAAAGAAACATTTCAGGTGTGTTTGGCCAGAGTAATATCAGCATGGGTAGATTTCACTGCTGTTAAGTATGTTGAAGTTATTCGTTTTAAATTAGCAAACTTGTAGTTTGTATTTAGATGTCCGTCCACATGAAATGTCTCTATGTACTTTTTCTAGATTTGTGAAGATTTGTAAAGAAAACTCTTCATGTATCATCCTGAGTCCATGCTCTACATGTGCTGTTTCTGCAACCCCTTTTATTATGTGTTTACAACTCATTTCGGTAAAGTTCAGCTTTTCTGTTGCTACTCAAAGCATTACAATAACCATATGTTTATATCTATTTTATCTTTTCATCTTAGTGTGAATAATTTAAAAACATAGTTTCTAATATTTTTTGAGCAGAGGTTTTTCCAGAATGGTTGCTTGGAGCTGAGTTGACCTGGAGGGAGATGAAATATCAGCTTCCATGGAAATCTATTAATATAACGAGAAAATAAAAATAATCAGCTATTTTTAATAACTTACAGTAGTAATATAATAAAGTAAAATAGAGATAGAATTATTCTTTTCCTATTTCATCATAGCAATTCTCTACAGAAATATTCCATTTCCCTATGGTAGCATGATTCTAGTCAAGGTGAAAGTTGTCAAGAAACATCTAACAACAGAGAGGTCCTTAAGCAGGAAGATCGTGTATGGTCCATGATCTTGAAGCTAGGAGAAGGAAGAGTAGAAAACATTAAGCGGGAAAACACTACATAGAGATACAGACATGTATGAGAAGACCTTTGATTCAAGCTGACAGAATTGAAGCTTACAGAATAGGGACAGGTGGAAAACACAAACTGCCAAACATCACTGCTTTAGGTCAGTAATGGGCCTTATCTATGTAGTGATGGCAAATTTTCCTCGTATGGCCTACCAAGTAAAGCATTAGCAATACCTTAGAGTTGTGCCTAGAAAAATTACCCACATGTCTTAGCAATGATATTCAGTAGTTCAAAACTAAGTTGCCCAAATACCTAGAATTCTGAATATTAAAATGAATATGTCTGTCTATTATTACTTTTCCTGTGTGTTTCTTCTGGTCTGCTGATTTCTGTATTGGATGTATCTTCCAATTCTTCCCTCCCTCCTTCCCTCTTCCCTTTCTCCTTTCATTCTATCCTGTTTTTCTGTTTCTTGTATTAGGATTTGAATCTAAAGTATCCTATAGTTCAAGATATACAAATGATTGCCACCTAGCCATAATTTTAACTGTTTTTAGAGATTGGATCTCTCTAAAATGCTCTCTTGGGTTAGAAAGTTTCCCCAGTGGCTAGTTTAGGAGTGTGCTGATGTCACAGTGGATCCAAGCTGGTTACTACATTGGTGGTTTAAAGCTTCATATAACTCCAGGAACAGGGTATCCCAATCCTTTCATCTCTGCAGGTGTCATCACTCTCATGTACACCAAGATATAAATATAATAAAGGTATTGAAGCTTTTAATCCTCCTGTATTGACCATCTCAGTATCTGGTAGTGCAGAAGTGATCCATAAGTACAGTCCACAATTTTCTATCTCTGAATAGCTTAAATCAATTTATTTTAAATACATAAATTAATTTTATATATTAGCCTTATTTGCTATATACAATCAGAAGAAACAGCATTTTTAAAATAATTTTAAAATGTCAATGTAATCTTTTTTCAGCAACTAAATGAGCATTGTTGAAATATATTAGAAGCTTTTTGCTGTTATATTAACAATGAAATACATTTAGCATGATAATAATTATTTTTATAACTTTATATATAATTTCATGAATATCAAAGCTTTCAGGGTAAATCTTTGTTAAATATTTTGATCACTTTTTTTCTTGAGTAAGACATTTAATGAAAATAATATTTAGGTAATTTTTGCTGTTTAATAAAACCACAAGAAAAATTATTCATAAAAATGGTTTGGAAAATTATATTTGGAGAGATGATTATATTATTTAAAATCATATTTACAGAGTTAATAAGACATTTATACTTTTAATGACAATTTTTTAAGTGTCATTTAGGCTTTGCTTTTTAGATGTATAAATATTTTATAAATGGCGGCACCAGTGAGTCTGATTATAATGGGTACCAAAAGACTCCAATATGCAAGCCACTTCCTCTTGAATAAAATATATCCCATTTAAATCGTGCAAATGACAGCTTTAATCAAGAAAAGTATAGTTTTCGTTCATTAATTCTTAGGATGCAATATGAATCTTGAATTACTTTGAAAATAGTTTAAGTAAATAGTTTAGATAAGGTTTTAGGAATGGTCAAATGATTTCAAAGTTTTTTCCAAAACAGACTTCTTTGAAATTAAATTTTCCTCAACAAGGTAATCCTCTATTTGAAATATAAAATAATATGTGCATTTTAGGATTATGTGAAGGTCTAGAAGATTTTTGAAAATTTAAGAAATCAAAATTATAAGCTTTTGACTTCTTTCAAATCTTTAGTTTTCAACATTCATACTCAGAGAATGAACACTGCTAAGTTATTTATAAGCATTTATTTTAATCATCATTATTAGACTTTGTATGAGTTTTTTTTCTCCTTTTCGGTATTAACACATTTGACTAATGTTATCCTAAATGCAATAATAATTTCAAATAAAATATTTGTAACACACTTTATTGTCCTTATAAAATTTGAAAATTAAACTTACACACAAAGAAGGAAACTAAACAAAGCCAGCTGTACTGCAACAAGATTTCAATAAAATATTATTTACCATAATTTTTCTTGGGGTCAATCATAAAATTGAACAGTTTTAGATTCAATAACCGTTAGTGCCATAGTTTGAGGTTCATGGTGATTACAAATAGAAATGTTAAAAGTGCATCTAGCTGTAAATAAATATGGTGGGAATTTTCTCAACAATAATCTTGTTTGAGTTTGTTCTAAATTGTCACTAATATCTTAAGACATAAATAAATGAGCTGAGTTACCTATAGGAAAATAAAAATTGCCTCCTCATGAGAGCAGAGGTCTAGTCAGACCGCAGGTAGACCAGTTCTCTAAGTTCTACTTTTTCCAGGAGCTTCCGAAGGACCTAATACCTTCATTTACACCAAAAGGATCCCCAGTCAGACAGCTGTTCTACACTTGGTACAGATTTAAAACCCTAGGATTATGAGTTGAAAAGTTTCATAAAATTCATTTAGCCTCAAATAATCTTCTCAAAAATGAAAAGTTAATGCTGATAGTTTTCAGATTTGTCAAAAATTATGCATGCTGATTCATTGAGCAAGTGTGATGGGATTTGTGTAACTAATGAAGCCACAAAGATCTCATAGAGCCTGGATTCCTCTACATATTCTGTATTAATTTTATAGTGACACAATATTGATCAAAATTTTAATATAGCATGGATTTCACAATATCCCCTGAGACTAAGATTAAAAAGGATGTAAATGGATGCCTTTTATTCTTTTGTCTTATCTTATAACATTATAAGATATTTGCAGAAAAGCTCAAAGCACAGTGATATGAAGAGAGAAGTTTCAACTCACTTTCTTATAGCATTTTATGACTGCTTTGTGGTATAAAAATATATTTTTCAGAGAATTTTTTGGCTTCAGACTGTAAGAGGGAGAGCAATGAAAGGAGAATGGTTAATTAGAATTAATTTGCATATTAATTTTCACTCACAGTTATCTGGGCTTCTTGTCAAGCAGAGTCTTATCATTTCAGCAGTATTCTCATTACACAGATTGGTAACAATCTCTTAATACATGTGACTATAACAAACATATACCATCTTACTGCTTTCTGCAGGAAAATACTGTTGCTCTAGCTATTCTGGAACTGACATAATTCACAAAGGTGTCAAACTGTTGCAAATAGTTAACCATTGGCTCCCATATTTTTGTGCCTAATTCTTTGTTATTGTTATATATTAAACATATGGCATATATGCATTGTGTTACTGTATGTTTTTATGCATATGAATATAATTGAATTTATGCCTATGGTAAGATATATAATAAGAGGCAAGGAGGGAGATGATGTGGGATTTCCCTCTTTATGTTATGAATAGTATTGGTCAATAAAGAAACTGTCATGAGCCTCTGATAGGGTAGAATAGAACTAGGCAGGGAAAACTAAAATGAATGCTGGAAAAAAGAAGAAAGAGTCAAAGAGAAGCCATGTACCCCTATCAGAGACAGATGCTGGAACTTTACCTGGTAAGCCACAGCCTTGTGGCGAAACATTGATTAATGGAGATGGGTTAATTTAAAATATGAGTGAGCCAATAAGAAGCTAGAGATAATAAGCCAAGCAGTGATTAAATTAATATAGTTTCTGCTGAAACCTGGCTCTAGAGAAATTCCCTGGAAGCCACAAGGAATGCCCCTCCTAAGACCCTAAGGAATAGAGGAGAGGGGGCCCAATCTTAACTTGCCATGTAGTCAGACTCATGATTATATTAAAGATCACCATAGAACCTTTGTCCAACAACAGATTGAAACAGAGACAGAGACCCACACTGGAGCACTGGACTGAGCTCCCAAGGTCCAGTTGAAGAGTGGAAGGAATAAGAATATGACTAGATGTCCAGACCATGATGAGTTCATTCACTGAAACAGTTTACCCAAGCTAATGGGGAGCTCACAAAATCCAGCTGGACTGGGAAGTAACAAACATAGGACCAAACTAGTCTCTCTGAATGTGGTTGGCAGTTACATGGCTGGGGAAGACTGGGAGTCACTGGCAGTGGCACTGGGATTTATCTCTACTGTATGTACTGGCTCTTTGGGTTCCTATGATCTTTGGATGTATTCCTTGCTCAGTCTACATATAATAGGGAGGACCTTGGACCTTTCACAAAGCAATGTGCCTCACCCTGTCTGGTTATTTCTGGAGTCTGGATGCCCATTAAATGAACAAGTAGACTCTCTGCAGCAGGGAGAGAAAGAGAAGGAGGAGAAAGAGATACCTTTAGGGAGAAACCACTATCCTCCAAGTTACACTCTGTATTAGCCTCAGGTTATTTGCTGTTTTCAACACAGTTAACAGAGATAAAATAAATTATCCTTTCAATTCATCCTTGAAAGCCTACATAGCTCCAGGGAACCAACATGCCCATGTGTAACCCCAGTACATAATAGGAATAAATTGTGAGTGCACAGAGAAAACTGTTTGATTAGACAAGTTGAATTGGTAAACTCTAGGTTTCAAGGTAGGAGAAAGTAGTTTATTATCTAAGATGGGATGGATCTGAGGCAGACCTCCATTATCTAATCCTGGTCCCTACACATACATAGACATGTATATGCACTTGTGCCTACACACTTCTTGACAGTCAAACACTTACATACTCATATACACTTGTTAAAAAAATAAAAAAAACAATAGGAAGAAGAAAATTTAATTTAGCTCAGAATTCCAGAGTTTCAAGAGTATAAATAAAGTGCGTTGTCAGAGGCTGCTCATTCATTTCCCAAATGCTCAGTCTCAAATAATTCCACAGAAACTATATTAATTACAAGACTGGACAATAACTTATACATTTTTATAGCTAACTCTTATATTGTAAATTAACCCATTCTTATTCATATGTGAATTACCATGAGGTAGTTTCTTACCAGTAAAGTTTCAGCTAGCATCTGGTGGCTGGCAGCTGGCGTCTTTCTCCTTTGGCAGCTACATGGCGTTTCCCTGAATCTGCCTACTTTCTTTCAATATCTCTGTTCGAATTTCCCACCTGGCTTTGGCCAAAATAGCTTCTTTAATAACCAGTGGTAATAAAACACATTCATAGCATACAGAGGGCAATCCTACACCATCAGTGAGCAGTAAAAAGGGCCAAAATCATATCTCAATAATTTAACAAGTGTCACCAATAGGTATCAGGCTACAATCACATGAAACCTTTCAATAATGTATTGCTTTTACTTATTATTCTGTAGGTTCTTAGTGATTTCTGTGTAGATTGTATAACATATTTCTTGAAGTTTCATTTGATGAAAGGGTCAAATGGGACAGAAAGTCTAATATGTTTATACCTCATAATTGGCATTTGCCATTAGTTCTTGTTTATTGTCATTTGTATGATGTATATAAACCCTTTATTCAAAGTGATCTAGATTATATGACTGTCAGAACCCAAGTTGATATAGTCAGAATTAACACAAACTCTGAATGTCAAAATATCTTCCGTTAAGTCCCCACATTTTCAAAGCAATATCTTAAATTTGCTCTGTCTTGAGTATCAGGTCATAAAAGTTTGAATGATAAATGTCCCCTGTAGCTTCTGGAGTTTGAATATCTGGTCCCATGTGTGATCTTTTTTAGGAATCTTAGTTATAGTTTGCAAGAAGAACTATGTTATTGGGATAGGTTTTGTGAGTTTAGGCAAGCAACGTTTCTATTTTGTTCTCCTTGTTCCGTGCACTTACACTATTATAAAGAGAATAGTGACCAGGGGCCAAAACCCTACCAATTGGTTCTTTTATCTACATTGGCAGTAGAATCGGCACAATTGCCTATTTTATATTGATTTTAGAGGCTAGGAAATAATAAAACTGACAATGTCAGAGACTCTAGACACCCAATAAAGGCAGCAATGTATGTGGGATTCTGTCAAAAACCTAAGACACTTATTTAGACCTTTAAAGAGTATCTGTTTAGGGTAGATTGGATGCTCTGGCCAGTTCTTCTATTTGTCCAGAAGATGAAATACAAATTTTATATTTTATTTCTTTTTTTAAATTAATTTTTTATTATTTAAAAGAATTTTTAAGCTTAAATGCATTTTTTTTCACATTATCCTCCTCCCCTAAGTCATTACATATCCTCTGTCTCTCCCTACCACCCAAAAGGGAGATCACTTTTCTTCAATATAGTGACTCTGAGTACATCAACCACTCCAGGACATGATTTATGTTCAGGAGTAGTTGACTAACATATAATTTGACTAACATATAATGGGCTGCACAGTTGCTTTATTTGTTTGTGGGATTTTGTTTGCTTGTTTGTTTTTATGTGGGTGTACTTTCATTTGGTTTCATTTTGGTTGTTTTAATTGTTTGTATGTATGTTTTGGGGTATTGTTTTATTGGTTTTGCTGTTATTTTTAACAAATCCAAGTGAAAGAACTGAGAGCTTGCACGTTCTTTGGATGTTAACTGTCTGAATGGCACCTGGCCCTGTACAAAACAAAAACTGATCTGTTTCCATCTTTTGCTGGATGAAGCCTTTCTGATGGCTATTAGGCTAGACACAAATCTATGAATATAGCAGATTATTGTTAGGCATCATAAAACTGGAATTTTTGTTCTTATAATGTTTGGCTCTCTCCAAGTTATCTGGGTCACACAGCCTCTGGTAATCCTGCTAAAGAGAAGGAAGAAAGATTGTAGGAGCCAGAGGGGTCAATGACACTATAAAAAAAAACATAGAATAAACTAACTTGGGATCATGGAGGCTCACAGATACTGACCAGACAAAAAGGAAGCCTGTTGCATATAAGTGACAGCTCTGTGACTTACCTTCTTGTGCAACCCCTAACAATGGGAGCAGAGGCTGTCTCTGACTCTTTTACTAGCTCTTGGGACCTCATACTGAGTTTCTTTGCCAAACCTTAATATAACGGAAGGTACTTATTCTTACTACAAGTTGATATGCCATGTTTAGTAAATATCTATAGGAGACCTGCCCTTTTCTGAAAAGAATTGGGGGAGAGGTGGATGGGGTGGTAGAATAGGGTTGGGGTTGGGGATACTGGGAAGAGATGATGGAAGGGAACTTTGGTTGAAATGCAATAAAAAAAATGTAGTGTGCAATAGACCTATTGGCAAAGGCATCTACATTATTTAATACACAATACCTAGGGTTCTGGTCCCCCCAAACTGGAAATTAAAAAAAAGCCATCTGTGCTGAATCAAGAGTCCCTATTAAAATTAGCAAGGCATCCATGAAGATGAAACTTTACGGAAGAAATTATCTTGACTCCTAAAACTCAGGGAACTAGGCTGATGAATATTTGATTAGCAGAAGGGACATCACTGGAGAAATCTGTCATTGTACTCTGGTGAAGCATCTGGGATATATTTGTACTGAAATGACTGCTCCCTACAGAAGGTTGGCTCTGTAACATTCCATAGGTGATGGTGTTATGGAAATGCATATAATTTCTTCATAATATGAAATTCTTCAAGAAAAATTCCTTCATAATATGAAAATTCCTTGATTCTAGTAATAAAGAACTTCCATGATCAAAAAACCCTGGAAAATATTTGAACAAACTATTTTTCAGGTTTTTATAGGCTAGAAAAAAAGGGAAAGCAAAATTATAAAAATAAAAAGGAACTGCCATTGAGAGGGACTTGAGCAGGTGAGGCAATTTTGTATTTTTTGCCACATTCACTGTGCAAAGCCATACAATGATAAGATGAATTTTCACTTTCATTGGTATTCTGGGCATTCTAATTGTAAGAACTGCACATTATAAGAACATGTAGAGATTTCATTTTGCTGATGGTTGTTTTATATATTTAAACAAGAATATTATATGTAGCATTTCTTATCCAAGGCTTACTGATCAGATTATGTGAAATTTTAGTAAATTCAAAATGCTTAGCTACTTTTAATATCTTATCTACTTTTCTCCTCTTCTTCCGAATATCTTACTTTTTCTCTTTTTCCTTTGATATTGGAAGTGAAAAAGATAAAATTGTAAGACCAAAAGTTGAATTTAACCATGGGAATTAAAACGACAGAAATATATTAGCTTATTACAAATTGTATATAAACACAGGAAAACAAATTCTTAGAGTTCTGACTAGCAAGAAAATTTCAAATTTTCATTAAATTCTCGGCCCAAATAATTCCCTAAGCAATCATGATAATACAGGGGAATCTACTCTTGCAAATATTGTGACAATAGTTTGTTTTATACTCCTTTTATTTCACCAAGAAAGAGTTATTTTTTTGCATTGAGTTATGAGACATTTGTGAGCTTGGATTAGCTCAAAAGCCAATAAAGAATAAAATAGAAACTGTGGAAGAATGCTAGCAGCAATGCACTAGGCTTCTGAAAACAATGCACAGAATCAATTGAGTCATTGGATAATAGATCTTTTGTGTTCAGGTAGCTAAATAAGCCATTCACTAAAAATATTTATTAGACCTTCTTTGTTTTCATTTTCATTCAGGGTTTTCTAAGGAAATGACAATGTTAATGTTTCCTTTAATGATCTGCCTCTATTATGACATATTGCAAAGCTCTGTTTTACTCATCTGCTTATAAAAATGGGAATGCTGGTTACTATGTGGGTAATAAAAAGAAATTATATGAGACTTATTCTCATTGCCTTGTAATGTCTCTTCTGCATTCTACAACAGTCAGATTAAGAAAATGCAGTCCTGTGTTTATTTTTATGTGGTGACTATAATCATAGTCAGTTCAATGTAATCATGTTATTTACCATCTGTTCTTTGTTTCGCTAAAATTGATTTTTCCATATAGTTCATTTGGACACTTTAAACAAATAACTTATTTATTTATGTCAGTTTATTGTCTTAGCTGCTAGAATTTTAAAAAGAAAATATTTTTCAATGTACTGCACATATTTAAATCATTTGTATTGCCATATATATTTTTAATTATCTCGTCATGTTTTATATGTTCTTAAAAGAGGGGATATGTACACTGTTCATGATTTTGGAGCAATAACATCATAATAAAATGTTACTTCATTACTTGAAATTAAACAATGACATATATATTTTAATATAGACTTCAAAAGGAAATTTAAAACCAGGGTAACTTTATGCAACTATCTTTTTGGATGATTCAAAGCTGTTTCTTACTACATGATTTTCATGAAGAAGTTAAATCTATTATTTTAATAGTTTTAAATTGCAAATTATGTAAAAATTAGCTTGTTTCAATATAAAAAAATTTACTTGAAATTAAGTATATTATACACTATTTTTATCAACATTCGTGTCCATACAATAAACACATCTACCACATATTTTGCCACATAGAGCTGGGGTTATTTTTGTAAGGATACCTGTAATATGAGGGCCTGCTTTTTGGGGTTTCCGTCCTGCCCAGTGCCCACAGCCAGTAAATCCCAAAGAAAATCACATACAGGTCTACATAAGACTGATTGGCCCATTAGCTCAGGCTCCTTATTAACTCTTGTAGCTTTTATTAGCCCCTTATTCTTATCTATGTTAGCCACATGCCTCGTTACCTTTCTCAGCGGGGTACATGACATCTTGCTTCTTCCATGGTCTGGGCAGGACTGGGGAGGAATGGGCTTCATCCTTCCTAGAATTCTCCTGTTCTCATTGCCCCCTCCCCCATACTTCCTGTCTGGTTGACCTGCCTATACTTCCTACGTGGCCAATCAGCATTTATTTAAAACATGATTGACAGAATACAGACAATTTCCCACACCAGATACCTAATCAGTGTTCTATTACTGTGAAGAGACACCATGATAACAGTAATTCATCCAAAGGAAGCATTTAATTAGGGCTTGCTTACACTTCTAGAGGTTTTGCTTTTCATCATGGTGGAGAGCATAAATATGTGTCTAGAGAGGTAGTTAAGAGTTCTACTTCTGGATTCCTAGACAGCAGGAAGAGAGGTACATTGTGCTTGGCTTGAAAGCCCAAAGCCTATCCCCAAGGACACACTTCCATTAGTAAGAACACATATACTAATCTTTCTCAGGTAGTGTCACTCTATAATGACATAACCTTGTGGAAGCCATTCTTATTCAAACCACCACAGAGACCTATTTCATTTTTAAAAATTAATTAAATATATTTATTTATTTTACAACCTGACTTAAATTTCCCATCCCTCTTCTCTTCTCATTCTCTGCTTCCACCCCAATCAACTTCTCTTCTCTCTTTGTTCAGAAAGGGCAATGCCTTCGATGAATATCAATAACAATGGCATATCAAGTTGCAGTAAGACTAAGCTTCTCCCTTTGTAGATACCTATATCTTACCTTCCTGAAATGTACTTGACTGGGAAAAATTTCAAATACCCATCAAAACTTCTTCAAGGGATTGTCTCTTTGCAAAAGACTGAGACCATTATAGAAAACCACAACCAATCAAAATACAGTTTTGTAGAATCTAGTATCCGTATCTACAAAACAACTTCAAACCTAAAGCCCAAAGATTATTGTGGATAAGGGTAGAAATATTATTGAGAGCCATATGAAAATGAAGTTCTGTGTGAGAGTGTTTCTCTCTCTCTTTATTTGATTTTTTTGTTTGTTTTTTTTTTTTTTTTTGTTTTTTGTTTTTCTAGACAGGGCTTCTCTGTAGCTTTGGAGCCTGCCCAGGAACTAACTCTTGTAGACCAGGCTGGTCTTGAACTCACAGAGCTCCACCTGCCTCAGCTTCCTGAGTGCTGGGATTAAAGGCCTGTGCCACCACTGGATGGCGAGAGTGTGTTTCTTAGCAACATAAAAGTTGCACCTATAAAGTCTTGTCAACATAACAGGCTAACACAATGAGCTGAACAGGAGAAATGACAGTTTGTACTAGGGAAAGTGCAGAAGCCTTCAACCCTACACATAGCACAAAAGACAACTAAGTAATTCAGAGAGTGGAAAACATATGTTTCATCAGGGAATGAGGGAATAGAAAAAAATTGGTTATCCAATACCAAATTGTCAGTCCTCCATATACACATACAGTAAACATTATACATACCAAACTGGCTGTAGTTTTTCTGCATGTATATGCATAAATAAATTTAGAAATATAGGAATAAAATATTATAATGTATATGTAAATAAACATGCATACACATGTATAAAAATATACAATATATTTCTTTGTGTGTGTGAGAGAGACAATTACTGCAAACAAAAGAAACCTTAAATTTGAAAAAATGCAAGGAGGGTTTATGCAAGGAATTGGAGAGTAGAAGCCAACAGGGAAAATTATTTACTTATATTCTCAAAAACAAAATAAATAAATAATTTTTAAATGTTGGTACCAAGGTAAGTGAATTGTGAAATGTCTGGAAATAGAAGTTTATTTTTTCTGAATTAGTTGCTATAAATATTACAATTCTATGATTAGTTGTCTTATTTTCATTCTTGAAGATGAGCAAAATAAGACTGGATTGAGGATACAAATTATATATATAATTTATTATGAAAACTGGTTATATATCATTATTCTGTTTAGTGAACTATGATAACTAGTATACTATCTCTTCATGTGCATAAGGGTATTTCAGAAAGAGATTAACATTTAGGGTCATAGTATGAATGATGAGGGGAGAATATTGGCATGGTTTCCTAAATAGTTCATGTGTTTAATCTTGTAACTCAGCCTTGAGAAGGGTTGTAATTTAGATTTACTAAAACAGAGACCAAAAGGTGGTCCTTTTACATGAAATGGTTGTCATGTACAAAAAATAATTCAAAGTTCTGGGTGACTGTAATGTCATAACGGCTTTCTTATTTAAGGCATTTTCAACACTGGATATCCTTGAGATGTAGTAGTCAGTGATACTTGAGAAGTAAATCTGTGAGGGAAGTGAGAAGTTCACTGAGCAGACTTACATTCACCTATCGTTTTAGGCCAGGTCTTATCTTAAGAACTACATACTCTCAATTGGAAAATCTATATGAAATGAAAGTAATTGGATTCCAAAGTGGCAGGGGCTAAGTGGTGTCTCTCAATTCCAAAGTAACTTGGCATTTTGAGAATCATCACAGATCCCAGAGCAAGAGCAGAAATCAAAGTTGCCAAGCTGATGTAGACATATAACAACAGTTAGGCGACCCTGGAGTTTGGGAAGTGAAAAAGATAAAATACCTCCTTTAAACTTTCACTTGGTCAGTGTGAACAGAAATGTAATTGGATGGTTAAACTAAAGCTGAGCTCAGATTATAAAAACAGAATCACTGATTCTCTGGGGGGAGGGAGGCAATATTTTTTATGTTAGTATGAGATTGAAGCATACATAACTGAATAATCCCCTTCTGATATGAAGAAAAACATCAAGATCTTTTCTCATTAAGAGGAGATGATGGAGGAAAAACAGCCATTGACAATTCATGTGCAAGCACATCTCCATTAGACAGGATATCTGACATCATTTCCAGCTTGGAGTTCACAGCCGTGAGCCTTCTGAGATTGACTAGCAGTAACTTAAACTAACTGGGTTATACCCACCTGAGCTAAGGCAGTCATCAAATGTCACAATAATACTCAAATTGTTATACAGATCTATAATCAGTTAAAGAGATTAAACAAAATTTTATTTTGCTTTCAATAAATCTGTAATCAAACAAATTGATGAATAACATCAATATATAAATTCTGCTGAGGATGCAAATAAACACATAAGTTTGACCTGTAACTAATATATAAAATAAATATTCCAAACAAATAATGATACAAATCAATATTATTGTTTATTTTATGTAAGAAAAGCAGGACCAGACTTCTATTAAAAGATAAGAAGACTGCCTATCATACAATGCAAAACAAGTTTCATAAATTCACTATAATTATTAGTTACATACAGCAAATTTACAAAAAGAGAAATCAAGTAAACAATACCAATTACAGCACTTATATATGTATTTAGGAATACACTGGAGAAAATAAGAATTAAAAAAATCCACTCACTAATATACAGCATTGACAGTAGAAATTGAAAAATGGAAAAAAAATAATAGCCTAAGTTAATGAACTGGAATAATCAATGTTCTTAAATGTCCATACTATTGAAAGCAGTTAAATGAAGCTTCTAAGTAAATTCTCATAAAGTTTCAAGGAAAATTTTCACTACAGAGCAAAACAATTCCAAAAGTTTATATAGAATCCAGAACAACAAAAATACCAGATAACTGAAATAATCTTGAGCAAAAACAACAGACCCAACGCTATTAAGCTTTAGGAGTTCAGCTGGGCGGTGGTGGTACACACATTTAATCCCTGTACTCAGGAGGCAGAGGCAGGCAGATCTCTGAGTCCGCGGCCAGCCTGGTCTACAAGAGCTAGTTCCAGGACAGGCTCCAAAAATTACAGAGAAACCCTGTCTCAAAAACCAAAATAAAAATAAAAAAATAAAAAATAAAAAAAATACCATCTGAGTAATGGTACTTAAAACAGTGAGAAACTTAAGGAACAGAAAACAGACCTAGAAAATGACTTTAAATGTAATGGGCTAACACTCAAAAAAGCACCAGGAATACACTCTGGAAAAAGTGTTTATATATAACTGTAAAAAGAATCATTAATACATGCTTGAAATGTCTGGAGTTTGGCTTAGGGATAAGTCCAGTCTGGATGGACAGACACAAACATACCCCCCCCACACACACACTCACTTTTCAGTATACACAAACTAGGTATTTCCTATTTAATTGGTACAGTTATAGATCTCTTCATATAATTAACTCTAAAGCAAGTCCTTCTGAGAAAAATAAAGGATTAATTTTGAAAAAAATATTATTTCTTGCTGTTTGAAACCCTAATGTTTGTCTAGTGTATACTGTCTAGAGGCTCAGGACTGTTTAATCTATTAATATGCCCATTTCTCATTTGCTGTAGTGGCAGAACTAATTTCCTGTTACAATTCTGTTTTCTAATCTTCATGAATTTTATTTATTAAACATTCTGTAACAGCGGTACCCCAATCTCAAAAACAAGACAAAAACAAATAAACAAACAAAAACCTGTCCCCGAGATCACTCCAGAACACCACCACCTATCAAAGTTGTGGAGCATGGTTACAATGTCTACATCTTTAAAACTCCTCCATACCTAAGTATAGGAAAAAAGTATGGAAACTGCAGGCATAATAATGTAAGAGCCAGAGGATAAGGGATTTGTTGTGAAATTGTATCTACTTGTAACATCAGAAACTACACCTGCAAATACACAGCAACAAGAGCACATAACTATGAGCAGAACAAGGAGGTAACTCAGTATCAAGCCACAATGAACAGGGAAAAACCCAAGAGGCCTCAGCTCTATATGGAGAACTTCAAGCAACTGAGTAAAGGTGGGATTTGAGAGGTGTTCTTCTCTAAAAAAGAGCACAATAATTGGCTGTCCAGTAGCAAGCTGTCAACCCTGGAAATGTACATACAATGAACAAGTAACATTTTATGGAGTCAGCAAGTTACATTTATGAATATATATACATATATATATATATATGTATGTATATATACCATCTATATGCATGCATTGGTAATTGATAAATAAATAGGCCATGAATTTAAAGGAAAGCAAGGAGAGGTATTTGAAAGGGTTTAGAGAGTGGAAAGAGAAGGGAGAAATATTGTACTTAAAATATATAAAATACAATCTGAAAACAAACATATAAAACTAATATCATGTTATAACTCTGAAATTAAAGAAAAATTAAGGATTTTTGTCTGATATTAAAACATAGTGAGAGAGAGAGAGAGACAGACAGAAACCATTTTAATGCAAACATTACTCTTTTTTTTTCCTTTCTCAATGAAATGTTTTTATCCTATCATGAGCATGGTATCTTTTTACAGCAAGAGAAATTCTGAGACAATGTGACTCAGGCTAGAGTCACTGAAAAGGATGGAACCTCAATTGAGAAAATGCCTCCATAAAACCCAGGTGGAAGGCATTTTCTTATTTATTTATTTGTTTATTTATTTATTTATTTTTTTTGAAAAAAGTTTCTGCCTCCTCCCCGCCTCCCATTTCCCTCCCCCTCCTCCCAATCCTACTGCATGAACTGGCTTTGTGGGAGCCTAGCCTGTTTGGATGCTCACCTTCCTGGACCTGGATAGAAGGGGGAGGACCTTGGACTTCCCACAGGGCAGGGAATCCGGACTGCTCTTCAGGCTTGAGAGGGAGGGGGAGAGGAGTGGAGGGAGGGGGAGAGGAGTGGGGAGAGGGGAGAGGAGTGGGGAGAGGGGGAGAGGAGTGGGGAGAGGGGGAGAGGAGTGGGGAGAGGGGAGAGGAGTGGAGGGAGGGGGAGAACATTACTCGTTTTTAATAACGCGCACTTGTGTCTCTGTGTATAGACATGAATGCTTGAAAGTCCAGGCCAACAAAGGACAGAAGCATCTCTTCTAGATCTGGATGCTGGCACTTGTGGACACCCAACATAGATGTTTAGACTTGAACTCAGTTAATCTATGAGAGTAAGACAGACTTATAACCAACAGTCATCTCTGCCACCCCTGAGTTTTACTCTTTTTTTTTTTCCTTTTTTTCCCTTTTATTTTTCTCTCATACTTAAGGTCCTGACTGCAGTTTCCCCTTCCTCCACTCCTCCTAGTCTCTTAGTTTCTCCTCACAGCTCCCCTCTTCCCCAAATCCTATAATCCTCCATATCCCTTAAAATTTTTTTTTCTCCAAGTGTCCTCAACACCTCTGCCTCTGCCTCCTACATTCCTTCCTCGGCCTCTTCTTAAGGGTTCCCTTGGCTCTGTCTAGTGTTTAGCTGTGACTCTCTGCATCTGTTTCTATTAGTTTCTGAATGACACCTCTCTAATGACACTTGGGCAAGGAACCTATCTATGAGTCTAGCAGAATATCATGAGGAATCATTTCATTGACTGTTTTTTATTGTTTGTTTATTGTTTGGTTAGTTTAGCTCTATTCTATGTATCTTGCCTCTGATTTCTGGCTATCCAGGCAGAGTCAGAGGTGGGGTTCTTATGGAATGGGGTTCAAGTTGGATCAGTCATTGTTTGGCCACTCCTGCAAGTTCTTCACAACCATTGCCTGAGCCGGTCTTGGAGGCATGACAGATCATAATGGTGCTTTACTGTACTGTTTGAAGTATGGCTTTGAAATTAGACATAAGGACACAAATAATTGTGCAAAGGATTTGCCACAGAGTAAGAGTAGAAACAAGTTGCCGTATTGTCCACTGCTTCAGTTTTTTTTTTATGTTTAATGACATGGACCAATCCAGTACTTGTCATACAAGGGTTGTTTAGATAATAAAGAAGATCACAAATTGCTCACCCATATGCCAGGTATAAAGTCATTGTCCAATCAAAGTTAGTCTTCTTATTCTTATATAATATTGATCAATTTTTTTGAGTCACTTATATTAATTCTTCTAGGAATATTCATTCAAAAGTTTCAAATATAAAATCGTTGACTACTAAGAAAGAAATGCTCCATCAGTGACATCTGAGAAGTTCTTCTCTTCTTTGCTGGGAAAGTGACAAAGGAGAAAAGCTTTGCTTACTACTCTCTTGGGATGCCTCTGCTTTCATTAAAGCTGGCTTGCACCTTTAGAACTTAGATTTATGGAGTTCATGCCTTTTTTATGTGGAGGGTAGAGGTCTACCTGGCATAAATCAATTCAGTCAGCCACCTTTGCTGATTGACTTATTATAAATATCACCACAAGCCAAAGGTACATGACAGAGAATAAATGAAAACCATTTCTGAGTGCAGAATTGGAAAAGGGGATTGATGACAGAAGATGACACACTTTCTATTCCAAAATGCTTACTAATGCCTGTAAAAATGTGAACAAAATTATCCTATGCAATGTAATGCATACCTTTATAGAAAACGTGTTCATTAATTGATGGTAGTCACAGTCAATAATAATTTTATTTTGGGACTTACATTTTTATCTTTCTTGTGTTTGGTTGTTTCATACATAATATGTTAAGATCCACAAAAGTAAAAATTATAACAGCCATCTACTAGTATGCATTTTCTTTTACTCAATACATTAATTTTTACAAGAATTCTAATTGAAGTAGACAGTAGGTCATACATAAAACATAGAGGACACTTGAGGTAACACTATCTAGCTTGTTTGGCTATTTATCAAACGTTTGTATTAACTGTGGGAACATATTGGTCCATTATAGATTCTTATTAAGTATTTGCTATATATTATATCTTCCAAGCTCACAGGCTAATAGAAGTTTCTATTTCAGTATTAAGCATAGATTTTAGGTGAACTAATATGGAATATTTTAATCATGATTTCAATAGACATATGCATAACATAATAACAATTTAGTGAATATGATTTTATATCTTCTTTTCCCACTTTCTTATTTTGGACCCATTACAATTTATGGCACATTAAAAATATTAATTATTTTTTTAACTTTTGCAACTTTTCCACATAAATATTTTTTAAACATATTTAACTTTATTTGTGTCTTTTTTATTAATCCAAGCAACAAATCTCAGCTCCTATACAAGGATGGGCTCCACCACGATGCATTTCTTCACACAGGAGTCACTGATTGTTTCTCCCTGCCTGAATTACATCTCACATCCCATCTTGCTTCTAGCTCTTCTGGTAACATCACAGAAAGCTTTGCTCCTTCACATTTATGTGACTTGAATCAGCTGCCCAGACCTGAATAATCACTTAGAAACTGTTTTAATTGCAACACTGTTTGACCTATTAGTTCAGGCTTCTTATTAACTCTTACATCTTAAATCAACCCGTTTCTATCATTTTATATTTTACCACGAGGCACGTGGCTTGCTACATTTTGCTTCTTGGGCAGCTACATGGCATCTCTGACTCCACCTACTTTCCTCCTCTATCTCTGCTTGGATTTCCCACCTTGTTATATCCTGCCCTGCCATTGACCAAAGTAGCTTCTTTATTAACCAATGGTAATAAAACCATTTAAATATTTTACTTCTGTTAAACAATATTAATAATGATCTTTCACAATATCCATAATACTTTATTCCAATTAATTGTTACAAAAAATCATTCTCTATAACACATTAAAATTATGATCACAAGAATATAATTTATTTATTGTACAGAATGGAACACAACCAGAATCAAGAATCTAGAATGTCTTTGGGAATTAAAAATTATTTAATAAATATATAAGTAAAAGTTATTCCATTTACTGTGATGAGGAAGTGCTACAATGATATTAAAAATAAACTTAATATTGAATACTCTGGTTTGGCATATTATTATATAATACAAGAACAATGTATGGATTTTGATTCACCTATTAACAATTTTTTAAAAAAAATTCTCAGTGAAAATCACAAAGGTTTTGGAAAGAATAAGATTAAGGCATGGGGTAGGGAAAAAAGATGGCATTTGAGTAGTATTAAAGATAAATGAAGTTCAATGAAAGCACAGAGGAAAAAAGTGAGGAAATGCTAGAAACTAATAAAACATTGAATTGTAGATATTTGTAGATTAGTGAAATTGAAATCTTTTTTTTGTGTAGAAAAAATAGGTTAAAGAATATCAAATAGAAACAAATGTTTCTTTTTAAAATTTCCACCCTTGGACAGAGAACAAATTTAACAAGTAAAAAATTAAATAGAAAAGAATTGTTTTAAAATAATCACTGAAATTTTCCTCTTTATATAGTTAAATTCCAGATTTACTTTTTACTTAGGTATAATTTGACATTCTGGTAAAAATATAGATAGATAGATAGATAGATAGATAGATAGATAGATAGATAGATAGAT
>JABTXL010003305.1:3518001-3562240 GCA_025134845.1 Neodon shergylaensis
GATAGATAGATAGATAGATAGATAGATAGATAGATAGATAGATAGATGATAGATAGATAGAGATAGATACATACATAGATACATAGATACATAGATAGATGATAGATAGATATTCACAAAAATAAGAAATAAAATTAAAATTTGTTATTTTAAATAATAAAATACAATATCAAATAAACCCTGGTGATATTACTTATTATTTCAATATTCATGAGAATTAGAAAGTTCCCTAAGAATTAGTCCTAATCTAGGTAAATTTCATATCATCTGATGCCCTGAAACCTCTTGGAAAATGTTTTGAGAGAGCTTGAAAATAAATCACAATTCTGAGGTCTGGGAAATTGAGAAAATAAAGTCTTCAAGAAGGAAAACAAAACAAAAAACAGTCACGCTGGAGGGTGATATGTGACAAGGAGAGATCTTGGTTTCTAGAACAGTGAAAAGTTAAATTGTTAGGTGACACAAGAATACACATGTATAATCTCACTAATAGATAAGACAGAAATGTAGTTTTATTTCCTATTAAAATATCTGATTTATACTGGGTACTTTTCCTTATATGCAAATTAGATTAATATATTTAAATAACTAAGTACATCGGAGAGAATCCACAATCCTATCAAAAATTAACAGTTATCTCATTTAGCCGGGCGATGGTGGCGCACTCCTTTAATCCCAGCACTCGGGAGGCAGAGGCAGGTGGATCTCTGTGAGTTCGAGACCAGCCTGGTCTACAGAGCTAGTTCCAGGACAGCTCCAAAGCCACAGAGAAACCCTGTCTCAAAAAACAAAAACAAAAACAAACAAAACAAAACAAAACAAAAAAAACAATTATCTCATTTGCTTTAATTTCATATGTAAAATACTCTCACTTTTCATATCAAATTAAGATGTTAACATTAAATCTTCATTTGGAATCCTCGTAAAGGTCAGGAAATTAGGAAAGTGTCATTGGAAGGTGTACTCAATGGAGACGTGATAGATCGCACTAGTATAAATGGCTAAAATTGAGCAGGAGGGTTTAAACAGGGACAGCAGAATTTGATGTAGGGTGGAGGAAGGAATTGTGAGAGGACTAAAAAACACTGAGGAGCTGTTGAACAAGTCATATGGAAATCTTTTTCTTTCTTGTTCTTGTTCTTTTTATTATTATTCTTTGTTGCAGGGGTGGAGGTACTTGTTCATCCCAGCCAGCATAAACAAAATAACCATACAGAAAGTAATTATTTAAAACATTGCTTGGCCCGTTAGCTCTAACTTTTTATTGGCTAACTCTTACATCTTAATTTAATTTATCTCCATTAATCTGTGTAGCACCACTAGATCATGGCCTACCAACAAAGTTTCAGCATGTCTCCGGAGGCGGATCCATGGCATCCCTCTGACTCTGCATCCTTTCTCCCAGCATACTCTTTAGTTTTCACCACCTAGCTCTGTTCCCCTACAGCTCTGCTATAGGCCCACAGCAGTTCTTTTATTAACCAACGAAAGCTACACATAGATAGAAAGACCTCCTACACCACTTCTTGCTCTTGCTCTTGTTGTTGTTCTTCTTCTTCTTTTTGTTCTTCTTCTTAAATGTGTTCTTCTTTTTGCTCTTCTTCTTGTACTTCTTGTTCTAATTCTTGGTCTTGTTCTTCTAATTCTTGTTGTTGTTGTTCTTCTTCTTCTTCTTCTTTTTATTCTTCTTGTTGTTATTGTTCTTCTTGTTCTTGTTCTCATTCTTGTTTTTCTTGTTCTTGTTCTTCTTCGTATTCTCCTCCTCCTCCTTTTTTCCCCTCCTCCTCCTCCTTCTTCCTTTTCCCCTTACCCTTTCTTTTCCTCCTCCTCTCTTTCCATGTATGAGTTATTTCTTTTTAAGTGGTTGGCCAATGAGATACACAGATTCCAGATTCCCAAACATTTTAGCCTATTGGCAATGCTCTTGGCTACATCCAAGAATTTGATAGTAAGACTTTATTGCTGAACACACAACATGCTTAAATAAGAGAGCATGAAAAAAAGTGAAATTGTTATGGACCTAGAGTTTTTATTTCTATCAGCCAACTTCTATATTGATGGAAAATCTTGTACAGGATACCAGAGAAGAAAAGTAATCATTATCAGTCATCCCCAGGAATGAATCTATGAAGCTAAAAATAATGACTTGCCTGAAAAATTATGTATTTATACCCACTGATGCAAAAGTGTCTTGAACATCATAGAGTAATACTATTAATTTCTGATCAGGTTTTTGTTCCACTACACGGAATGTGATTCACAGATTGCATAATTTCCTGGATAAAAACTTATGAATAGACAGATTGCCCAGAAAAAGATGTATTATTTTTATGCTGCTAAATGGACATATATTTAAGTGGTTTCTAATGATTTATTGCTATATCTATCTGAGAGTGTCTCATTGCCGTAAACTGTAATCAAGACATGGTGAACTACAACTAGTAAAGGTGCAGAGAGTAAAAGATTCAAGAATATTCAGCCATACAAACACCCTCCCACAAGTTTAGGGATTATTGGTAAAGAGAAGGTGGGAAGATTATATGTGCCTGACTACAAAGAAGCATTACCTTACAGAAGCAGCAGGGCAGTGGCATAAACAAATCAACCGTAGTTGTGAGAGCATATATGAAATCTGTACAAGCTCCAACCATACCCAATTCCAGCAAGGAAAGAGAAGTTGTGTAAACAATCACAACACAAGTTAGAGAGTTATCAACTATTGTTAGCTGCTAGGAGATGGGGAGGCAGTTTTCTCTAAAAGAGTAAACCTATAGGTTGACAACACTTCTGTGGATTCAATAATATTTGGGTAGCACTATATTAACTATGAAATTAAGATTTCAAAATATGATACTAACTTGAATGTTTAGCGAATAAAAGTGAATTGAGGAAGACTTGGTGTAGACATTGAATATAATGAAATCCCATATAAAACACTAACAGAACCAATAAACAAAATCAAAACTCAAAAAATAATAAAGATTTTACATGTAAAATGCATTACCATTATTTTAATTGTTAAACAAATTTACTCTTAGAAATCCATTTTAAATTTAAAAAAAATAATCATTATATTGAATATCAATGTGTGTAACTCAAATAAACTGAACTTCTATGGAGGTTTGAATAATTTCTAACCAAGAAAAGAGGACTTGAGACCAAAACACTTAAACAAACCATAGTTAGATAAACAAAAACATATTCCAGAGTTTTGAATTTCTTTCATTTCTTTCTCTTGTTTATTGATTTTATTGAGTTATACATTTTTTCTTTGCTCCCCTCCCTTACTCTCCCCTCCCCTTCAATCTTCTCCAATGGTCCCTATGCTCCCAATTTACTCAGGAGATTTATCTTTTTCTACTACCTATGTAGATTAGATCTATGTATGCCTCTCTTAGGGTCCTCATTGTTGTCTAGGTTCTCTGGGATTGTGATTTGTAGGCTGGTTTTCTTTGCCTTATGTTTAAAATCCACTTATGTGTAAATACATATGATAATTGTCTTTCAGGGTCTAGGTTACCTTATTCGATATGATATTTTCTAGCTTTATTCATTTGCCTGAAAATTTCGAGATGTCATTATTTTGTGTGTGTGTGTGTGTGTGCTGTGTAGTCCATTGTGTAAATGTGCCACATCTTCCTTATACATTCTTTGGTCGAGGGGAATTTAGGTTGTTTCCAGGATCTGGCTATGACAAACAATGCTGCTATAAACATAGTTGAGCCCATGTCCTTGTGGTACATTTGAGCATTCTTTGGATATAGACCCAAAATTGGTATTTCTGGGTCTTGAGGAAGGATGCTTCCTAATTGGAAAAATTTTTAAGGATTATGCATCATTTGTTGAAGTTTCATTTGAGATATATGTAGTATTTCAATTGTGAAATTCATAATGAAGAAGCATTTTTAGTGTATCAGAGATTAAGGTTTTATGTTTTACTCCTAAGAAATTATACATATGAATAGTAGAAACATGTATTTCTGTCTTTCTGGGATAATTGTTTCTGAGTCTTTTGACTTAAAGAAGTGTAGCAATCGCGTACTATTCATAGTTACTGACTTGAAGGAAATGTTGAACAGCCATGTCACTGGTGGGTATTCTTAAAGTTGCAAACTGACATGGTCCACATGTTTTTTGTTTAAGTATTAACTGAGATTCCTATCTTGATGTGGGATGTCTTTCTGTATATGTGTTGCTCATATTGGTTTATGCATGAAGCTGCTACAGCCTGTGGTATGGCAGAATATAGCCAAGCTGGAAAAGACATTTATAGAGAGAGTAGGCAGAATCAAGGAAACACCATATAGCTGCCAACAGAGGAAGAAGCTCTCAACTTTTCCAATAAGTGAAATCCTCATGACAACACACAGATTAATAGAAATAGGTTAATTTAAGATTAAAGAGTTAGTTAGAAATATGCCTGAGTCATTGGCCAAACTGGGTTGCAATTATTATAGTTTCCATGTGATTATTTAGGTCTGAGCAGTTGGGAAGCAAATGAGCAGTCTCCATCTACACTATGTTAATTATTCAGTTTTTGTCCTATATGTGATACTGATGTAGAATTAAACTGCTTAAAATTTTATTTCTAAATTTTAAATTGTTTTCATTAAATTCTAATATCCAGAGAAAATTTTAGCTACATACTTAAATAAAATACTTATTTTTAATTCTTTGAGGACTTTGTATAGCTCATAAAAATTTGATAAAGGTATGCTATTGAAGTCAAGTTGATCAAAAATCATTGAGGTGAGCATAAATGAGCCATTCTTAAAGTGGGAATTTTTTATTATCAAAGTGTTGGCTGTGGATAAGTGTTGAAGGAAGGCTGCTTATTTGTCCCTGGATAATTAGCCCCAAAATAATCATACAGAACTGTATTAATTAAATCACTGCTTAGTCCATTAGCTCTAGCTTCGTATTGGCTAACTCTTACATATTAATTTAATTCAATTCTATTAATCTGTGTATCACTACATGGCTGTGGCTTACCAGCTAAAGTTTTGGCATATATCTCCAGCGGGGCTACATGGTGACTCTTGACTCCACCCTTCTTTCTTCTCAGCTTTCTGTTTAGTTTCCCCTACTGTCCTAAAGCAGTATTTTTATTCATTAATGTTAATCACAGCATACAGAGGGAAATCCCACATCAGATAATTACAAAATTGAATAGTTATGGGAATAGAATAATTGCTGATAAAGTTCTTTTGTGGTTCTGTGCTATGAATACTGGGCGTTATTGAGGTTAGGCTGGTAAAAACTGAGAGCACTTTGTCTTGCTTGTTTCCATCCTTAATGTACATTTACTAGATATAAGAATAATGTCATGGGAGTCAGATTAAATTAATCTATTTCTGTCAAAAAGCAAGAGTGCATGGAAGAGGTATGCTACCCTGCACAAGAAAAGAAAAGACAGGAACAGCTATAAATAAGTCTGTGGTGAAAACACACACACACGCAATGATATTTGTAAAAAATAATGCATAGAGTTTAATTCTGATCTTAAATATGCCCATTTTAAATCACAGAAATTGCAACATTAAATGCAGTCTGTAAAGAAAAGTATTAAAGATGTCTGATGATCAGTGCAGATTTCTTTCAGGAATGATGGAATGGTTGACTTGTGGGCACATGAAGACATAAACATTTCAATCAGAATAGAATAATATAGAATGAAAGGTCATTTTTGTCAAGTCAATAGTATGAGTTAGAATATTTTATTGGTTTCCCCATAGTCATGTATAAAATAAATATAATGTTAAAAGTACTGCAGATAATCTGTAAACAGTATTACTAAGATCCTGACAGCGATAATTCATTTGCACTGTTTTCCAAGGCCAGAAACATGTGTAAGATAGGCATCCTTACCCTTCAATCTAAACAAGGTTTATTTTTCTTCATTGGTCAATACGACCTTGAGATTTGAGGGCTAAGGTACAATTGTGGATTAACTTGTTAAATGGTTCATTGGATTATATCAAACCTTTACAGTAAAGGTTAAAGGAATGTGGAACAACTCTCCTGGGCATATAATGTAAAGTTGATATATTAGAATACTTTTATTTATGAATTAATATTTAATTTGTATCAGTGGGTTGCATAATTTATATATGTGTCTGTGTGTATGTTTGTGTGTGTTTTAAAACTTAAATTAACCCAATGAATACCTTCAATTCATTAGCAGGAATTCCTAGCCAAATAAATAAAATATAATTTTGTAAACAGAAAATAAAACATTGATTGTAAATTTACACTTAGGGAATCTTAAAGTCCTTACCTTTAAACACTAAAGAAAGCATCTAAACATATATACCAGGAAAGATTGAGTATATAATGATCTGGACTTCTCAGTCCTTTCTTTCTCAAACCTTTAGCTGTTTTCAGCCTTTTAGAAGAAAAATAAGAATAAAAAATTCATATGCCAATGATATTTGAAAAAGTGACTACTTAGAGAATAATTAAGTAGGCTAACTTTGTTTGATTCCATGAAAGCATGGTAAATCAGGTTTAATTATTATATACGCTCATGTCACCTAACATAGTGTATTCCTATCACTAGCTCATATTTTATTGCAATAGTTATTTTGAAAGAAAGGAGCCAGATATTTCTCTAAATTATGGAAATATACAACAATCTAGGTTCCTCAATAATTTAAACACAAGGTCATCTCAAAATGGTTTTAAAGTTAAGATCATAAAAGAACTACCATTGTTTATTTTATTCCCATTCACAGTTTTGACTTTCATACTGAGCATTGCAAACTTTAGCTAAAACTGCATGAAAAGTAACCAAAGGGGACAAAATACAATGGATGGGAATAAAGAAAAGAAGGAGAGAATGGAAACAGAAAAAAGGAGGAAGAAAAAAAATAATAATCATAGAATAAATAACTTTCCAAGTTGATGAAAATATAAATTATAGGAATTGATTGCACACAGAAAGCTGTTTTATTAGTCTAGTTTCTTTAAATTACTAAACATTATTAAAACATATCAGAGTACTGACAAAACATGAGGTTCCTTTTTATAAGGTTGTTCAATACTGAATTAGGAAAGGAAAAATCAACACTTTACTCAATTAATAAAAATTAGACTCTAAGGGAAAGTGGTATGAATCATATACTTTAATAAATTCTTACTGTTCTCTTAACAAATCTGGCCTTCTCCAGCATTTTCTTTTTTGCTCCCTGTATGAGCTGCTTCTTAGAATGTGGAAATGCTTTTATCCATTAAGGCAACGTGAGAAGATTGAAAGAAAATTAGTAATGGTGGGCAACATTCTCTAAGAATCAACACTTCCAAATCCTACTGTATCAACCAGCTAAATAATTGATCAGAGTATAATGTTTTTAACATTTCCTTCCCATGGTAGTTAACATTCATTGTAATATTCATTATCTATATATTTCCAATTTTATTGTTTATTGTCAGTTAATTTTATTGTTCATTGCCACTGTTAGTTCATTTTATTTAAAGTTTTCTGATCATCTCATTACATCCATTGCTTTTTTTGTTGCTATGATACCTATACAAAGAAAAAGACACATAAGAAGGGAAAATTTATTTTTGCTCTCAGTTTTCAAGGTGTAGCTCATTCTAGAGTGAGAAGTCATGGTATCAGGAGCATGTCTGTACTCATGAGGAAGAGAGTTGAATATCAATGCTGCACTCCCCTTCTCCTATGCATACAGTTCTCCACTACCCTAATTAATCTAATCTATATAACTCTTTAAGATGTTCATAGAGGCTATCCTAATTTAGAATCAGGCATACCCAGAGACCCATCCTAGAAAACTGAAAATGCTGTCAAGTTGTCTACCATTGTTAAACCTCATATGCATATTTTCTCCTTTTATAATAAGCAGTTTTACTCTTGTACTATTTTGTTCTAAATAAGTTGTATAAAACTCATAGCTCTTGCTAGGAAATAATTTCAATACTTGTAAAAACCAATGCATGTTTTTCATTTTGCTCCATGTTTGACATCAGAAAATCATTGTTGTAAACATCTAGCAATATATTACTGGAAGAATATGATGATAAATAAAAGCACTGAATACATATTGTGATATCATATCATAATTATGCTCATACATTTTCAATTTTATTCCTGAAAAAGCTTTTTAAAGAATATGCAAGTTATTGAACATACTGCACATAATACACCTTTAGTTTTCTAACTTTAAAGATTCTTGCTTCCATAGTTGTTTTTAATTTTTCAGTTCAACTGGCAAAACCAAAAATTGTAGCCAATTTAAAACCAGTTTGTAAGAATAAAATGACTTATTTATTTAAATATTTTTACATTTTAAATTTATAATATAAAAGTTCTAGATAATTATACGAATATAGTGATAGACTACTAGATAACTAATAGATATGCAAATTTTATACTTAAGAGAAAGACAGGACAATATTCAAAATACATAAGTATATGCAATAATTTGAAAACCAATTAAGTATATGAATTTCTTAATTGAAGAATGGATGAAGAAAGTATGGAATATATACATATTAGAGTACTACTCAGCAGAAAAAAAACAAGGACTTCTTGAAGTTTGCATGCAAATGGATGGAAATAGAAAACACTATCCTGAGTGAGGTAAGCCAGACCCAAAAAGAGGAATATGGGATGTACTCACTCATATTTGGTTTCTAGCCATAAATAAAGGACATTGAGCCTATAACTCAGGTTCTTAGAGAAGCTAAATAAGAAGGAGAACCCAAATAAAAACATATAGGCATCCTCCTGAATATTAACCTTCATCAGGCAATGAAAGGAGACAGAGACAGAGACCCACATTGGAGCACCGGACTGAAATCTCAAGGTCCAAGTCAGGAGCAGAAGGAGAGAGAGCACGAGCAAGGAACTCAGGACCGCGAGGGGTGCACCCACACACTGAGACAATGGGGATGTTCTGTCGGGAACTCACCAAGGCCAGCTGGCCTGGGTCTGAAAAAGCCTGGGATAAAACTGGTCTCGCTGAACATAGCGGACAATGAGTACTACTGAGAACTCAAGAACAATGGCAATGGGTTTTGATCCTACTGCACGTATTGGCTTTGTGGGAGCCTAGGCAGTTTGGATGATCACCTTACTAGACCTGGATGGAGGTGGGTGGTCCTTGGACTTCCCACAGGGCAGGGAACCCTGACTGCTCTTTGGGCTGACGAGGGAGGGGGACTTGATTGGGGGAGGGGTAGGGAAAGGGGAGGCAGAGATGGGGAAGAGACAGAAATCTTTAATAAAAAAAAAATAAATAAAAACTAAAATCAGCATTCCACTCTATTCAAGACTTGAAAGAGTTTGAAATCTAAAGTTTTTAAGATAGGAATGCCCTTTTTATGCAAAAACATACACATATATCTTTATTTTATTCAGAGTACTCTGTGTTGTCTATATCACTACTACAGCACAACAAAAATATGATCATAGTTAATTATTTAACAAAACTAAGTTTTTTTACAATATAGCAAAACTTGTCAGTGAAGGAAAGAAAAGCATTCTAATTGGAATACAAAGTGTATGAAGACAGTGTTTTCTATATCAAGGCATTCAGAGACATTTAATAAACAAAAAATCATATGCATTATTATTATTTTGATTTACAGAACTCATCAACCTCTCAGGTCCCCAGACTCCTATTGTGTACACAATTTAATTAAGATAGCATTTGATTTAAAGAATAATACAGTCATCCTTTACATAAATATACTCTAGTTAAATAGATGCAATACATCAATTTCTGAAGGTATACAAAGCCATAATTGTAAATAAATTACAAATAACTGGACCTGTGGTTAAAAAAAAATATTTTCATGACTGCATGATATTCTCAAAGAAAGCTTGTTTCTTTCATATGTTGTGTGGGGTGAATAAGAGACTGAGCATCCAAAATTATAATACCCAGACACAATCATTAATATGATTATGAGCAATAATGGCATCACTCATTTTCCTTGTGCGTTTACATTGTGAAAAGAATTCATACACATTCTATTTCTAATGTCTGTAATGAGTAAGGATGAGTATTATTCACAAAATTCTCTAAGATTTATTTTCTTCTCTAAAAATATATATGTAGACAATATGAAAAGAGGTCAAGAAAACTAAGACACATAATTATTGGAAGTCAAAATGAGATTTTGTTGATAACTACACATCATGCTGACTGAGACATTAAATTTATACTTCAGACTTCTAAGAAATGTAACAACTCCAGTGAGAACGATAAATTGTCTTACAAAATCAACATTAGTAATAAATGTGGAGTTAAAGCATGATACATAGCACAAATAATATAATATTCTGTTATGAGCCAAGATGACTTTAAAAGAAGACAAGAGTTTTTGAAAAGAAATCTACACTGTCAGTCAATAAATTCTTATATTTCCTCCCAATATGTACTGATTCTTTTATTTTCTGAGACAGAGTTTCTCTGTATAATAGTCCTGACCGTTCTGGAGCTCACTCTGTAGACTAGGCTGTCCTCACAGGGATCCACCTGCCTCTGCCTCCCAAGTGCTGGGATTAAAGACATGCATCACCATTGCCCTTTATTGTTCTATTTCACATGTCTTAATATTTGGACTTTAGTTCTGCTATTAGGAACTCATGAGTTACCTGGTTTCTACTCTGGTTTTTTGTGTGTATATGGTTTGTGATAATTATACATTACTATTACAAAATTATAGCTTTGTGGGTTTCACACACAAATCTCATTTGCAGAATTTGTAGTTTTTGCTTGAGTAACATTGCTTTTATCAGAATCTTAACACTTACATACAGTGAATTTGCTATTCTACAAGGAAAGAAAATGTTATACATATAAATTAATGATATGGGACAGGAAAGATTAGGAAAACCTGATTTTACAACTAATGTTTATTTAATGGTTATAAGGAAGTAGGTGAATGAGTTAGAAATAGAACTGAAGATGTTAGAGCACTGAATTTGAAGAAATCCTCACCTAAAGATTGGTTCTAGAAGCTGGAAATGCAAGACATGCTCTTTGTTGTTGTTGTTGTTTTTTTTTCTTTATATTATTATTATTATTTAATTAAAAGTTTCCACTCCTCCCATTTCCCTTCCGATCCCCCCATCCCCCTTCCCCTCCCTCTCCAGTCCAAAGAGCAGTAGGGGTTCCCTGCCCTGTGGGAAGTCCAAGGTCCTCCCCCCTCCATCCAGGACTAGGAAGGTGAGCATCCAGACACACTAGGCTAACACAAAGTCATGACATGCAGTAGGATCAAAACCCAGTGCCATTGTCCTTGGCTTCTCAGTCAGCCCTACTTGTCAGCCACATTCAGCGAGTCCGATTTGATCACATGCTCCATCATCCAGCTGGCCTTGGTGAGCTCCCATTAGATCAGCCCCACCGCCTCAGTGGGTGGGCGCACCCCTCACGGTCCTAACTTACTTGCTCATGTTCCCCACCCCTTCTGCTCCTCATTTCGACCTTAGGAGCTCAGTCCAGTGCTCCAAAGTGGGTCTCTGTCTCTATCTTCATCCATCGCCAGATGAAGTTTCTATGGTGATATGCAGGATATTCATCAGTATGGCTATAGGTCGAATATGTACACATTAAAGTACTACTCAGCGGTAAAAAACAATGACGTCTTGAATTTTGCAAGCAAATAGATGGAAATAGAAAACACTATCCTGAGTGAGGTAACCCAGACCCAAAATGATGAATATGGTATGTACTCACTCATAATTGGTTTCTAGCCATAAATAAAGGACATTGAGCTTATAATATGAGATTCTAGAGAAGCTAAATAAAAAGGAGAACCCAAAGAAAAACATATAGTTATCCTCCTGATATTGGAAGGAGACAAGATTGCCAGGCAAAAATTGGAAACTTGGGGGTGGGAATGGGGTGGAGGTAAGGGGAAATGGGGAGATAAAAGTGAGAAGGGGAGGATGGGGAGAGCTTGGGGGAATAGAATGGTTGGGATGGAGGCAGGATGGATATGGGAGTAGGGAAGTATATATCTTAATTAAGGGAGACATTTTAGGGTTGGCAAGAGACTTGACTCTAGAGATGTTCCCAAGTGTCCATGGAGATGTCCCCAGCTAGATCCTTGGGCAGCTGAGGAGAGAGAGCCTGAAATGGCCCTATTCTATAGCCATACTGTTGTTTTGTTTTGTTTTGTTTTGTTTTTCCTGAAATATCTCACTGAACCATGGATTTCAGTGCCTTGTACAATATTGACTCTTACCATTGAAAGTCATTCAGACTTTTGATCTCTGGAACACTAAAATAATACGGCCTTCTATAACTTACCAAATTAGTAGTAATTTTAATAACATCAAAACTAATCTAATATCTATGCTTTGGGATTTCTTCATCCACAACCTTCTTCATAATCATTTTAAGGTCAATGGACCAGTTTTTGTATAATACATATATTATAGCATATATATGAACAGTAAGTCATATATTAATATAACAAAAGGGTATAATCATTGAAACATTGTGTAATCAATGCTAATTATTTCTCCAGTATTTTGAAATTTGTTTATTTTTGATATTGTATTTAAATTACATGTCTTCCTTCTGTCCCTCCTGTCAAGTCCACCCATATACTCCTTTTTTTTTCTGTTATGACAAATAAAATAAGCAATGCCAACTTAGGGGAAGAAAACATTTATTTGTCTTATTATCAAGCCAGTTCATCAAAGAAGGGAATTATGGAAGGATGTTTAATGAAACAATGCAGAACTCATTAATGTAAGCTGCATACTGAATTGTTTGCAGATATGGCCATAGACTGCTTCTTATGTAGTTTGTTACCACTTTTCCAGGCAATCATAGTGCCTACAGTGGGTTGGTCTTTCTATATACTGTGAATACGTGTTGCTCTTATTGAACAATAAAGTAGATTTGGTCTATGGCAAGGCAGGATAGAGGCAGGTGGAATATCCAAGCAGAGACACAAGAGAAGAAAGGCAGAGTCAAACAGTTATGTTTGAATAAAAGTAGATTAAATGATCTACTTTGTTTCTCCCATAATTTCTACATCATACGTTTCCACATCAGTAACCAAAACTTTTTGACATAAAATAATTAAGTCATGTCATACAGGATATAACCTAAGTAACCTTTCAATTGAGTCTTTCTGATGATTTGACTCTACGATGTGTCAAATTGTCATTTAAAACTAAACAGGACACTGCTATCTAACTTTGCCCACATTTACGTGGTTTCAGTATTTTAATCAATTTTGTTATCTATTATGTTAGACTGGCTTAAAGTTTTGCTTCAACTTTTTCTTTTTTCATTCTTTCCTTCATTTTATTTTGTTTTATTTTTGTTTTTTTGACACAAGATTTCTGTGTAGCTTTAGAGCCTGTCTTAGAACTCACTTTGTAGACTAAACTGGCCTTAAACTCACAGAGATCTGCCTGCCTCTGCCTACCAAGTGCTGGGATTAAAGTCATGTGCCATTACTGTATGGCTGTAGAAGGGAGCTGTGGGCTGCATCCCGCCACCCAGCTCCCAGCTGCCTGGCTAGTTTATGCCATGAAATAACAACACACAAATTGTATTCATTTAAACACTGCCTGGCTTATTATATCTAGCCCCTTCTTGGCTAACTCTCATACCTTGCTTAACCCATTTCTAATAATCTTGTAGCACCACGAGGTGGTGTCTTACCTGGAAGATTCTAGCCTACGTCTATCTTGGGTTGGAGCTTCATCGCATCTGGCTCAGTTTCCTTCTTCCCAACATTCTGTTCTGTCTACTCCACCCACCTATGGGCTGGCCTATCAAATGGGCCAAGGCAGTTTCGTTTTAACCAATGAAATCAACACAAACAGAAGACTCCCAAATCATAGGGCATTTTTTTTTCATTCAATAATATTAAAGAAGGTAGTTAAATTCATATTGGGTAGAATTTCTCTACTCAAGAAAGCAGACCAATGTTTAAATGGACTACCATGGAAAACTAAGCAAACCAAAGTCCTGTTCACTCACTACTGTTACTTCAACAATTTATACAGAAAGAGGGCGTGTGTAATAAAAACTAAGTAAAATCCTTTAGAATAACTGATATAATACCAAAAAGCACATGGAAATTTTTAAATTGTTTGAAGTTTAATTATATTTAGAAAAGAATAGAAAATATACTATGTTAAATTAAATCAAAGTTAACTGTAGAAAAAATGAAGAATATGGAGAAGGAATATCAGGGAAATCTTATAGAAGTAGAAACAGGCATGTATTTTTCCAAGGGACATTTCTTTGTGTGTGTGTGTGTGTGTGTGTGTTTTATTTAGTTCATATCCTCTTTTATTTATTTATTTATTTATTTATTTATTTATTTATTTATTTATTTATTTAAGATTTCTGTCTCATCCCCACCTCCGCCTCCCATTTCCCTCCCCCTCCCCCAATCAAATCCCTCTCCCTCCTCAGCCCAAAGAGCAATCAGGGTTCCCTGCCCTGTGGGAAGTCCAAGGACCACCCACCTCCATCCAGGTCTAGTAAGGTGAGCATCCAAACTGCCTAGGCTCCCACAAAGCCAATAGGTGCAGTAGGATCAAAAACCCATTGCCACTGTTCTTGAGTTCTCAGTAGTCCTCATTGTCCGCTATGTTCAGCGAGACCGGTTTTATCCCAGGCTTTTTCAGACCCAGGCCAGCTGGCCTTGGTGAGTTCCCGACAGAACATCCCCATTGTCTCAGTGTGTGGGTGCACCCCTCGCGGTCCTGAGTTCCTTGCTCGTGTTCTCTCTCCTTCTGCTCCTGATTTGGACCTTGAGATTTCAGTCCGGTGCTCCAAGGGACAGTTCTTATGGACTTTGCTCTTCAAAGTCTCTTCTATTTTTACTCCTTTACATTATGTTTTTCTGTAAATGACTTAAGGAAATGAGAAAACTATTATTACTTAAAATATGCATCATAAAATATATTTATCACCAATAAAGTAAATGTATTAATGAATGTAAAAATTACATGATAACTATAATGAATACTAAATTTCAAAATACATTTTTAACTTACTGGCAATCTGTGAAACAAATTAAGTTTGACATCATTAAACAGATTTAAAAAAAGGGAAGTCTGATATATTTTGAATTTTTTGTTGAAAACAACCTGAGCAGTATTGAGTATTAGAGTATCTATTTAAATAAATAAATATCAAAGTAACTTAGAAGATATTCATAGTGTGCTTACATTATTCTTGTAAATTACAACAAAAAAGATAATAATAGTAGAGAAACTTTAGATCAGATTAAAAGAAATTCATGGTGCTACCCTTGAGCTGCAGAACAGTCACTTGGGCCAGAATTGAGTTATGTTTTCAAGATAGTAAACATGTGTGGATATAAATATTCTCTATGACATTAAGACACATTGGGTGTAAGCTCAGTAGTATTTCACACAGAAAAAAAAACATGAAGTTCTTAATGAAAGTAAATAACATACTCAATAGTATATGAAGTTTTATGCCAAAAAGTGGTAAAGGCAATTAAACTTTTTCAAAAAGAATTATGTGGAATTGACATTGCTGCAATGATTCAGACAATTGTGCTCACAGCTGGATTAACATTATATTATTTACTTCATGATTTCAAGCTATAAACTATTTAATGATATTATCAAATGACTTAAATGAAAGTCTTCAGTTGCTTAGTCCTGGAAGTTTAAAATTAGTTTCCTTTGATGGAATGACATTGTTAGTATCAGCCGTGCTCCAGAGCAGGCCCCATATTCAATATCTGATCAACATAAAATGGGCTCCATGTTGTTGATATATGCAGTGTTTGTGTGTGTATTTTTGTTTTGTGTGTGTATGTAACATGTGTGTATGTGTAATGTGTGTGTAGTATGTGTATTATAGTGTATGTGTGTTTGTGTGTAGTTTGTGTGTGTATAGTGAGTACATGTTTGTGTATTTTAAGACAGAGATAAAATTTGAAGTAGTTTGGGTATCGAAGGAAAATATCAAAGAAAAGTTTTGGGAAAAAAGAATGTGAACAAAATATAATGCATGAATAGTTTTAAAATACTGCAAATTCAAAAATGCCTGTCTCTAACATTTGAATATTTAGATGTGGTTAAAAATAACTAGTAAGAATGTCTACTAGACAATGACAAGCAATAAGAATTTCTTTAAAAATTTCTAATATGTAAGATAAAGTTCTTTTCTTTAAAGCAATTTGTTAGAGTGTTAGAAAATAGCCTAGACTCTTTCAAGTTTCATTTTGGCATGGTAAAAAGCATCATTTTAACTCCCAAGTAATTTTTATCCTATGTTTAAAACATTGGAATAAAAAAAGTTTAGTAAATTGTAAATCTGTCATAATTTAAAAGTAAGTTTGTTTTGTTTTTTTCTTCTTTTGCTTTTTATGATAGTCTATTCTTGTTTTGTAATTTTTGACAGATATGTAAAAGGAATTTGCTTTACTGAACATATCTTTGAATTAATTCAGAATTAAAAAAATATATAATGCTTACTTCTTATTTCAGGAAAACTACACAGTATTTAATAACGAGTTTGCATTGGCTGCTCTAACAATGGACCACAGTTTGTGGATTATCAAGTAAAAGTTTACTTTCTTGTGTATCTAGTGACTGGAAATCTAAGATACTGACTGAGAAGACTCTTGGAAATTGAGAAAATGAGGGTTTTCCTGAGGATTTGCTCACTTCTACTGTTATTCTGTCAATCTTTTCCATTCGTGATGACTGTGTGCACTACATTTTATCCACCTACAGGAACATTTATTATAATTTTTGTTCATATCATTGTCTAATTCTCCACTCTTTTAAAAATAAAAGGACACAATCATATTGGATCAGGCTTACTCTGTTTTTCTTCTTTTTTTGAGACAGAGTTACTCTGTGTAGCTTTTGGACCCTGATGGAGGAAGGTCATTGGTTAAATAAAGAAACTGCCTTGGCCCTGATTGGTTAGAACATAGGTGGGTGGAGTAAACAGAACAAAATGCTGGGAGGAAGAGGAAGTGAGCTCAGAAATCATGCAGCTCCTCTCAGAGCCAGGCACAATGAAGCTCCAACCCAGGATGGACCTAGGCTAGAATCTTCCCAGTAAGCGCACCTCGATGCTACACAGATAATTAGAAATGGGCTAGTCCAGGTGCGAGAGTTAGCCGAGAAGAGGCTAGATATAATGGGCCAAGCAGTGTTTAAAAAAGTACAGTTTGTGTGTTGTTATTTCGGGGCATAAGCTAGCCAAGCGGCCAGGAGCCGGGGTGCTGGGGACACAGCCCCACTGCTCTTATTAGAACAGAATGGTGCCCAGATGTGTGGACAACTGAATCCACTGAAAGTTTGAGAAAGCTTGGGAAAGAGTAAAGCATGTTTTCTTGGTAGCAGTACTCTCTTGGGTCTGCTCTGCTTGCTTGAGGCAAGCAAGCGCTCTCAACTAAGAGAGGCTTCCTGACTCAGCTTTAGCTGCAAAACCCTGCAGCTCATTAAGAGGTCCTGTTACGAAACACTTAAACAGTGTTGACGAAAAACTGAATGCATGCTTTTCGGTTTTTAGCCATAGCAGGAAAAAAGCTGCGCCATTTAAAAATGCCGGCTTTCTGGGCTGTCCTGCCAGGGCGAACTCTGACTCTTTTACGCAGGCGGTTCGTGCGGTTTGCAAGCACAGGCTGCTGAAGCTCGCTTGCTGGCAGGGACCTTGAAATGCTATAGAGTTGTGGCAGTAAACATGGCTACAGCCAGTACCTCAGCCATGAGGCTGGAAAACTAAGGAATGAGCTGGATCTAGCCGTCAAAGCCACGGCTTTAGTCCTACTGAAATTGCTTGGTAAATTAAAGACTCATGTGGTCAGAAAAAGAGAGATATACAGTAAAGAGAGATTCAAAGATAAAGAAAATTTCTAAATGGTTTACAGTGTGTTAAAAATATAAGCAAGCTAAAAGTTAAAAGTTCTTAAAAGTAAAAAAAAAAGGAAGAAAGAGGGTAGTTGGGTGTGGTAGTACACACCTTTAATCCCAACACTTGGAAGGCAGACGGAGATTGACCTCTGTGACTTCAAGGTGTGGTAGCACACGGCCTTAATCCCAGTGCCTAGAAGGCAGAGACAAACAGATCTCTGTGAGTTCAAGGTGTAGTAGTGTACACCTTTAATCCCAATGCCTGTGAGGCAGAGACAGGCAGATCTCTGAGAGTTCAAGGACAGCCTGGTCTACAGAGTTATTCCAGGACAAAGATACAGAGAATATAAAATGAAAGTAAAAATAAACGAAATAGAGGTTAAAATAAAGTGCACAAAGATGGAAAATACACAGAGAATTTTGATACTGTATGCTATTATGCTCTGTTTGAATTGTTTGAATTCTGAGGAAAGAGCAACAGCTGCTAAAAGATATTTGTTTATAAATGCTACTGAACTAATCCAACATAGATATTTTGAAAATGCCTTGACTTTGAAATTTGGATCTAAGGACATGATGCTTTGGAAAGGAGTTTCTTATTTTGTTTTCACAGAGGGTGAGAGTCTGTGGATTTCTTCTATCTGAATATGGTATGATGGACCACGCCCTCCTGAAGGGTTGCTGTAAACATCTTCAGAAAATTGCTTCGCTCAACTGCCAACTGAGATGAAACTAGCACACAGGTTATACCATGAAAGACCTAATTAACGACGCCCCCATTCAGCAGGAAGCAGTTTGGAGAGAAATAACTATGTCCATATTCCCAAATATTGTTTATAAATGTTCCTTTACATTTAAAGGGGGATATGATATAGATATGAATAATTTGCATTAGTATAGATTTTGCTTTATTGATAGAGATTTAAGGTCAATTTTGTTATATGTATATGTATTTCTGATCCTGATTAAGGTATTGTGATTGTGTAGTTCATTTAAAAATGTAATGTATATAGGTTGTTAATGGATAATCATCGATAATAGTCAAGCTTGTAGTTATGTTAGTTAGATTTTCTAGATGTACATAGATATATTTTAGATAGGCATTTTTCATATCTTTCAAAGACTACAGAATATGGCATTTTTAAATGTTTTAATAACTTAGGACTTTTCATGACAATGAGACACTCTGCTCCCCAATCTACTTCAAGAAGAAGATGGGCATCGAAGAGGATCCTTATGGAGTTTGATAGCCATTTGGGAAGAAACTGCTCTTGCCTGGACTATTGCATGAACTGGACACAGAGAACCTGCAGAAAGAGGACTGCTGAACTTGCCTAAAGGTGAGATGATCTTTTGGGGTTCCTGACTTATGAAAGAGTCTGCGAGACATTCTGCAGGACACAACAGATAGTGACTGAACTGCCTTTGAAATTTCCTGATTCATGGAAATGTCTCTGGATACTATGGGCCTGGAGGCCAAAGATGGATGCCCCAACGGTACAGAGGAACTTTGGGCGACTGTCCAGGCAACAAGATGTCTCTGTCATTTCTAGAGTTTGAAAGTTGCTTATTTCTTGTTTGCTTAGGTAATATTGTATCTTTCTGGAGTCTTTGATGGAGTTAAAGAATAGTTAGTTATAGTTATAGTTTTCCTTAGTTATGATAAAGATAAAATAGATGTAAATATTGTAATTTTTACTTGATAACTGTTTAGTTATATGTAATTTTGCTATGTTAAAGTTAAAGCCTTCCCTCCTTTTTGTTTAAACAGAAAAAGGGGAAATGATGGAGGAAGGTCATTGGTTAAATAAAGAAACTGCCTTGGCCCTGATTGGTTAAAACATAGGTGGGTGGAGTAAACAGAACAAAATGCTGGGAGGAAGAGGAAGTGAGCTCAGAAATCATGCAGCTCCTCTCAGAGCCAGGTGCAATGAAGCTCCAACCCAGGATGGACCTAGGCTAGAATCTTCCCGGTAAGCGCACCTCGGTGCTACACAGATAATTAGAAATGGGCTAGTCCAGGTGCGAGAGTTAGCCGAGAAGAGGCTAGATATAATGGGCCAAGCAGTGTTTAAATGAATACAGTTTGTGTGTTGTTATTTCGGGGCATAAGCTAGCCAAGAGGCCAGGAGCCGGGGTGCTGGGGATGCAGCCCCGCCGCTCTTATTACAACAGGACCCTACCCTAGAACTTGCTCTGTAGACCAAGCTGTCCTTGAACTCACAGAGATCCACTTGCCTCTTTCTGCCTCCCCAGTGCTGGGATTAAAATCATACATCAACACTGGTGAGCTTGTTCTTATTATCTTAACTTGATCATATGATGACACTTAGTTTTAAAACAAGACCACATGATGACATCCCATTTCTGTGTCTGCAGTCCTGTTACAGCTAATATTTGTGATGATGTCCATAGTTTGTATTACTGCAAGGAGTCATAGGAAACAATTCATGTTGAAATCTGAGGATTGCTACCCCACTCCGGAAAGATGGACCCACTCTTCATCATATGCATGTACATCACATGGGCAGCACACTAGAGATGAGCTTGCTGGAGGAGTCATAGATGAGCCATGCCTGAGGACCTTAGTACAGGAGAGCTGACCCTGACTCCCCTCTCCTTTCATGTGATGGCATGGGTGAGGGAAAGATTGCACTCCCCCATTACTCTTGTGGCAGGCAAAAGAACTGGCCCTGGGGTAACCAGCTACAGTACAAAGGAAAGCTGGCCCTGTACCCCACTAAGACAGCACACTAGAACTGAGCCTGTTGTTGAGGGTGCATGTGAGCCAGTTCTGAGGTCATGAAAGCAGGAGAGCTGATTCTCTATCTTCATAACCCCCCAAAGCAATCAGGAGAGTGGGCCCTGTACCTCACCTAAACAAAAAAGTAGAGCTGACCCTGGTGGTATGAGTGTTGGAGAGTTTAACCTGAGGTCCTGAAAGCAGTAGAACTGGCCCCACCCAATGCTGTAGGCTGCATTGGGTGATCTAACTGAGGCAGTGCTGGAGAGTTTGCCTGGGTAGTGATAATGAGGTAAGGGTTGGGGACTGAACAACCCAGGTACCATCCAGGGCCAGAACCAGAAGCAGAGCTATCAGCCCACCCCAACATCGAATGAACCTTTGAACAGTTGGAGTATGTGAGGAGGATGAATTTCAGCATTTCCATGACAAAGGATATCCAAGAGGAGTTCCAGTGAGAACCCATTATTGAGTATAGCAGTAGCCTGAGACGTAGAACCAGACTAGTCACTCATAGTAATAAGCACTTACAAGTAAAGATGTTTGGACTCATGGATAACCTGTATGACTCAAAAGGCAACACTACAACTGTCATGATGAGATTCTTCACCTTTTTTCTTGTTGTTGATGATTTTATTTGTCTGTTTGGTTTGGTTTCATTCGGATTTTGTTTTTTCTTTGAAATTTTATTTGATTTGATGGGAATATTCAGGGGCAGAAATTACAGGGAACCAAGAGATGAGTAGGGTCAGGATGCATGTAGTGAAATCCAAAAAGAATCAATAAAACTTAAAAGAAGTAAAAATGATAAAATAAAAAAAGTAAAATAAAACTAGGCCCACATTTGCAACGAATAAAGTTAAGATTTCAAAATTTTTGGCAATAGAAAACTAGAAAGCTAGTCATAATGATACTAAAAATTGCCTACAAAAAACAAAAATCAATTACCTGCAATATTCATCAATCTCTGGGAAAAGAAAGAGAATAAAATATGTGGTCTTCTCACTTATCATATTTGCATTTCATAGCTGAATATAAAAATTATCTGGATGCAAAAATTACTAATGAATGAATAGTTCATAGTGATCTAAATAGTTATTTTTAAGTTAATCATAGGCTATGAAGTGAAAAAACAATGCAGGTACAAGAACTGCATTTTTCAGAGTTACTAGCGAGGAAAGACCCAGAGATGCCTAAATGTTACAACCACTGCTCTTGGTTGATCTACAGAACTTGATGATAATATTCTATGACTGAAAAGAACACACATGTGAGTCAGAGAAAATATAAAAATAATGTTGACACTCTTTGGGAAAATCCCTACTCGCTAGTTTTCATAGCACTAGCAGGTACTATACATGTTACTGAAGTTGGGGTAGAAAATTAATAAAAAATGTAGTATGATTAATAAAAACCCAGAGACAGAAGTTGGGGTTCAATCTTGATCAGAGAAGTAAATTAGCCAGCTACTGGCTCTTACCTCTACCTCAGTTAAAATAGCAATCCTGCCTCCAAGAAGCTCAGAATGAGACTGTCTCTGTGAGCCATCTCCTCCTGTTTTATAATCCTTTCTATGGCTGGAATTAAACTCATGCACAGCTATCACCCAGTTTCTGTGGCAAACTAGTGTGGCTACTGTGATTAAAGGTGTGTGTCACCACTGTCTGGTCTGTAAGGCTGATCAGTGAGGCTGTTTTACTCTCTGATCTTCAGACAAGTTTTATCTATTAATATTCAATGAAATATCACTACAAAAAATCCTTAACTATGAACTCTATGAGCTACAGCAATGACTAGCCAAAGCACCTGAATCTACAGATGCTATATTGACATGTATGACAATAACCCGTCTCTTTCTGGCTAAATTTAAAGCTTACTGTACACTATGGACCCCATGCCTGGTACTGTGGACTGAAGCACCCCTGTGGCCGGATAGATCATAGACAATAGTTGAGTACTTACTACTATCATTCTACTAAGTGCCTTTATATATATATATATATATATATATATATATATATATATATATATATAAACTTCCCCTACTTACCAGTTTTCTTCAGTGATGCAGGTCCACAATCAATCAATTTTCTTATATCCATGTCCAGGTATTATCATTAGGTGAACGCAGATGGCTTGAAAAGCTACTCCATGAAATTGGAAGGAAATGGCGGTGATTTTATGAAATGGAGGGAAAGGAATAGAAGAAGACTTCATCAAAATACATTATATGCATGTATGAAATCCTCAAATTAACACATAAATGATAGACTTGAGAGATTTCTTGTGTATTCTACCTCTTTATAGTTTAATGTAACTTCTACAAACTTGAGTTTAATTAAGAATTAAATAGGGAATTTGAAAGATCTTTTTCTTTTGTTGTGGATAATAAATCCATTAAGGAAGTAAAGGCTTCAACAACAAGCCTTGGGTAAATTAAGTGCCTATTAAAGGATCCTCTCCATAACAATAATTGAGTAACAATGATAAGTAGCATTAAAATTAAATTCATGAGTTACAAAGTTTAGATATTGAGACTATTACATAGAAGTTTTTGATGTCAAGTGATATATTTAGAAAATATTTCACAGTGAAAGGTTTAGAGAATTCATGTTGTTGATGATTACTAAAACCTTTACAGATCCAGCATGCCACTTCTCTGTTTGTGTGATATCCAGCTTTGCTTTTGAGCACAGTGACCTATGAATCATGCTTCTGAGTTAACAAGGTTTCCTGAGAAATCACTGAGGTCATCGTCTCCTTGAAATACTGCCACTCATCTAAGAAACCAGTTTATTTGGATCATATAGATTCTTGAGTCTAATTGGAGAAAGACTGAATTATTAAATAAAATGAGAAGAAAAAATGACTTTTTTATGCATCAGCGAGCAGGATTCAATGTAGTACTCAATATAGTATTTAAACCAATTTTACTGCGGTTGAACAGCAGTCTTTGAATAGCCTGTGTAAAGAATTTATAAATTAGTTCCTTATTTGAATGCAATGTAATTTTGCATTCATTATAAGCTTTCTTTACATAGTTATATTATCTAATTGTTAATAATTAAGCTCAGGTCTGTGCACTTAAAATTTCACTAGTGAAAAGTTTAAATAATTCAAGTTTATAACTGAGTTATACACATTCAGTTGTAAAATTGCACTAGGCTAGGGTAGATTTTGAATTCAAATTCCACGTGTTCACAGAGTAGAGTAGAAAGCATAATGAAATTTCTTGAAACTAGAAATACTTTATTATTTATCATAGAACGTAAATGACATGGTGCCTACCATCAACATGAGCAATTCCCCCCCCTGGATTATAGGCATAGGAGTCACTCATTAGAGGAGGTTGTGATTACCAAAGAGGAGTGACAGCTTGTGCCACTCTGGGAAAATTGATATTTTCCTAAACACCAGGGTCAAGCAAAGTGTTCAGTATTTCCAAACAATATGTTCGTATATACATAGATACCTAAGAAAAGTAGAGTTCTTTTATGTTATTCTTTACACACATCCCTCAGGAGGAAGTTTCTTAGAGTGTGAGTGTCTTGGATCATGCCTTGACTTTAAAAATCAAGTTATTAAGTGAGGAACTTGTGAGGATTATAAAACCTACCTAATTATAAACTGGCCATTTATTATAAATTTTATTTTCCCCATTTCTCATATAAACACACATATAAAAATTTATATAAATTATTTGTGAGTTTATGTACAATATATGTTATATAGCAAGGTGGGACATGTGAAACAGAAGGATTCTAAAGAGTATTTTTGCATGTGTTTAGCATACATAATGGAATAATACATCTATAATTAGGAGCTGATGTCTCTTTGAAAGAAAGCATAACAATAAAACAAGTGAAGAATAAAAAACTGTAATTTATAACTCATTAATATGGATTTGTTCAAAATGCCATGCTTATCCTATCTGTAAAGGGAACTCTTACAACCATCATGTATATGGAAAATTGAATTAAGAATTGAAATATTAATTTTAAAGAATCTATTTACACCTGAATGAAATGAGCACATAGGGAAAAATATTTTGCCAGGGAATTATAAGTCTTAAACAATATAGTTCATTTTTCCTGAGATTCTAGTGCATCTCTGTCCTAGACAATGCTAAATAAAATATTCCATTTTGTTAGCTGAGTGTTTTATTTTCATTGAATAACACTCACAATTGCTTATGATCACATATTAATTGTTGAATTAGTTTGAGAGAATAAATTAAGTGTACTATTAGAGTGTTACCACATTCTAATTTTACATTGTTGTGATTAAAATAAGGTCACTTTGATTCTTGTTTGATAACCAAACAGCGTTTATATTATTTTATTTAACCATTTGATAACTAAGCACATTTATATGTGTCTTTGACACTTATACATCTCAGAAAAAATTCATTGTGTTAATGGTAATGATGGTGGTGGTGTCACTGATGATGTGTGTGTCTATAAGATTCCAGACTGAACAATAATTTGTGTTGTAATTTCACATCTTCAACATATTTTTTAAAAATCAGTGAACAGTGAATACATAGAGAAAACATAGAGAAAAACCAAGAACTCAGCCAGACTAACAGAACACTGAAAGGAAATCCAAAGACTGTAGTGGTAAGATCTAAAGAATTTGCCACCTTAAAACTAATGGTAGGTCCTTTCATTTTCTGGTGTCCTCTTCAATTTCTTTCTTCAAAGACTTAAAGTTCTTGTCAAATAGATCTTTCACTTCCTTGGTCAGAGTTACCCCAAGATATTTTATGCTATTTGTGGCTATTGTGAAAGGTGATGCTTCTCTGATTTCCCTCTCTGTTTCCTTATCTGTAACAGCATAAGCGAATGCAGACAGATTGTAACGAATGCAGACAGCTTTAATGGGGAAATAGACTTACAGAACCACCGTTACCGCGGAGACCAGGAAAGCAGAAGCAAGCATCTAGGAGCACGCTCGCCAAATTTATAGTCAAATATTAGCCTGAGGCGAACATGCCCCCTAAGGGGGGGAGCTTATCCCTACATCTCCCCCTTTTGTCTAAATAAGACAGAACTAAACCAAATACAACTATATACAATAATAACAAATAATAAATATAACAAACAATATTGAGAATCAAAAGTTTTGCTAAATATTCTATCTAAGGAGTCTAAATAATGTAGAGAGTAACTACAATTATATAATCTTCAACTCTATCAAAGATCTGAGAAGGGAATAAATATTACTTAACAAACAAGATATATCCAAAATGTGCAACAATTGACGGAGACAACTGACTACCTGGGCAATCACCCAAAGTCTCGTTTGCAATGTTGAGTCAACCAACTTTGGCTAAGGCCTAACATAACTGACATACCATTATTAAAGGCAAGGAACGTTCTTAGAACTATCCTACCCTGTCTTGGCAGGATAAGACAATCCCGTTTCATTGTCAGAAGTTGAGGTATGGGCTTTTCTTAACCCAAAGACCAGTTCTGCCAAGAAGACAAGCTCCCAGTGGAGTGTCTTTGGTGCTCAACGTTCTCTTGGGAATAGAGCGGTGTTGCCAGGAGCAATTGTGTCTCACTATCACGAAACTCTGAGTTATATTAAAGGCCATTTTCTACAGCTCTTTGAAGAGGTTGAAGATTATCTATCTATACTGAGTATAATCTCTATATATCTAAAGAACCTGATTAGTCTAATTATAAATGACAAACTTAGATGACTATTAATCTATATAATTCTCAATATCTATCTAACTTAAAGACTAAGACAATAAACAACTGTGTAACAAATGAGGATAATGACCTCCAAATATAAACACTGTACAAATATACATTGCAATATGGTAAATATATATCAATACACAAACATTATATAAGTATCTTAATCAGAGGTAGAAATGTACATTGCAATATGGTAAATATATACAATATAAATATCAATACAATATATGTCAATACATAAAATATGTTTTAAACAGAGGTAGAAACAAGCATGCATACAATAGTCAATATAATTTAACTTTGTATCAATATACAAGAATCGATACCAATATATTTGTCTAAAAACAGTAACTCACAATTATAAATCTATTATCTCATCATTCCCTTTTTTTTTTTTTCAAAATGATCCCTCAACTTATAAAATTCCTCCCCCAACCTCCCAACCCCTAAATGATGTCCCTAAACCCAGGGGCAAACTTTACTGGGAGAGGGGACGTCGTCCTCTAGAATTACTTCCAGCTGTCAGGGGGGCGACGTTCTTTCTGGGGGATCCTGTGAAAGTAAAATGATGGTTAAATTTCAAGATCAATGTCTTTTAAAATTGCAAATAGTCTCTGAGTATTTTGTGGAGGTCTGGCCAGAATGTTGTACAAGATGTGCACCATTTCAGCTAACTAAGTTGGGATCGTCTTGTGCAGCTGGTACCCAAAACAGGTCTTGTAGTAGCGCTATCGGTATCATGACGTCATAACAACCAGGTAGAGTTGTTGTTGTGGGGCCCCATCTTCTTCCTGGAAACTTCAAATGTCACTTCAGGAAAAACTCATTGTTCATTGTGAAAAACTTAAACTTCAACACGCGATGAAGCTCCGACCCAGGATGGACGGACGTAGGCTAGAATCTTCCCGGTAAGCGCACCTAGCGGTGCTACACAGATGATTAGAAATGGGCTAAATTAATATGAGAGAATTAGCCTAGAAGAGGCTAGATAGAAATGGGCCAAACAGTATTTAAAAGAATACAGTGTCCGTGTAATTATTTCAGGGCATAAGCTAGCCGAGCAGGCGGGCAGGGTGCTGGGGACGCAGCCCACTGCTCCTATTACAACACTTATCCTTAGTGTATAGGAAGGCAACTGATTTTTTTGGAGTTGATCTTGTATCCTTCCACATTACTAAAAGTGTTTATCAGCTGTAGGAGTTCTTTGGCAGAGTTTTGGGGGTCACTTATGTATACTATCATATCATCTGCAAATAACGAAAGCTTAACTTCTTCCTTTCCAATATGAATCCCTTTTATCACCTTATGTTGTCTTATTGCTATTGCTAGAACTTCAAGCACTATATTGAAGCCTCTGGCCTGGGTCTGAAAAAGCCTGGGATAAAACCAGACTCGCTGAACATAGCGGACAATGAGGACTACTGAGAACTCAAGAACAATGGCAATGGGTTTTTGATCCTACTGCACGTACTGGCTTTGGGGGAGTCTAGGCAATTTGGATGCTCACCTTACTAGACTTGGATGGAGGTAGGTGGTCCTTGGACTTCCCACAGGGCAGGGAACCCTGATTGCTCTTTGGGCTGACAAGGGAGGGGGACTTGACTGGGGGGAGGGGGAGAGAAATGGGAGGCTGTGGCGGGGAAGAGATAGAAATCTTTAATAAATAAATTAATTAATTAATTTAAAAAAACTAATGGTAGGTAGGAAACAAATGGGTTTAGTTTTAAACTAACTTAATAATGGACAGTAATTTAATTTGCTTTATATTACTGCTAGAAATAATTTATTATAAATATGTAAATCAATAATAATTAACTTTCTTCAAATATTATTCATTTCATTTGTTGCAGAAGACACAACTGGAGTTATGAGACAGAATGGTAAATATAATTTTTCATTCTTTCCTTTGGAAACAACATATCAAACATATGATTTCCAGTCATGTTTTTAATCTTTCTTGTGATATTTCTCAATAACTAAGATAACATTACTTCTTAGATTACATGTACAAGCCTCTATAAAATTAATATAATATTAAATAAAGAAGAATCATTCTTTTTAAAAAATATTAAATTAAAAAATAACATAAAACCTAGAAAATGTTTCTATCAATGATTTTGGACAGATTACAAATAAATGTGATACAAAATTGAAGTGTTTTTTAAAATATGATTGATTATATTTAGTACAATAAGTAGGGTATGTCACTTTTGAGAAAAAACATGCAGAATATTTGGACATTTATAGATAATAGGTCTATGACAGTAACTATAGATTGAGAAAATTAGTTTTGCATTGAAATTATCAAATCCATATTTAATACATATGCATATATATAAAACAAAATGGAGAAACACTAAAATTATTCATAAGAATGACTAACCAATACCTTATAGCATGTCCATATAGATTGTATTTTATGTGGAAGTCACTACCTAAACTTCACTGAGAGCAGATTGATTTAAGCAATGCTGTTTCTTCTACCTCTAATTTTTTGTGGAAATTACCCTATATAAACAATTTTGCATCATGACATTTACATTTTTAACAGTCAAGGGGGGCTGGAGAGATGGCTCAGTGGTTAAGAGCACTTGGCTGCTCTTCCAGAGGTCCTGAGTTCAATTCCCAGCAACCACATGGTGGCTCACAACCATCTGTAATGAGATCTGGCGCCCTCCTCTGGCGTGCGGACATACATGGAGGCAGAATGTTGTATACATAATAAATAAATAAATCTAAAAAAAAACAGTCAAGGATTTCAAAGAATGCTTAGTGGCAACTACAGTATAAAAATACCTTTCTTAATTTGCTACCTCACATATCAGGTAGGATTATTAGTGTATTTGATTTTGCATTTATTATAAGTCTTTGACATTTCATCTATCATGTTTGATTTTCATCAGGAAGGCAAAACCACACATCTACTTCAATTTATCTTTTGATTTAGTACAAGATGTCAAGTTGTTATTTTGTTCATTAGCTTATAAAGTAGATAAAATTTATGTAAATCAAAACTAATAAATGCTCAACATTATTAATGTGTTTTAAATGAACTGTCATACCAAGAGAAGCTGAACCTCAGAATTATTTGGGAATTCAAGTTAATTTAAAAAATACTTTATTAAATTTGCTTTTTAAATATTTTGTTTTTGAGCTAGGAGACACTTGTCTTATATTTTTAACTATATTTTTATTTGAGGATGTCATACATGCATACATGAAATATACTAATTTGTATTACTCTTCCCCTTCTATAAGGAATGACCCCCAGCCATCCTTTCTCAAATTTATGACCTCTTTTATTTTTTTTTATTTATTTATTTATTTATTTATTTATTTATTAGAGATTTCTGACTCTTCCCCATCACCGCCTCCCATTTCCCTCCCCCTCCCCCAATCAAGTCCCCCTCCCTCCTCAGCCCAAAGAGCAATCAGGGTTCCCTGCCCTGTGGGAAGTCCAAGGACCACCCACCTCCATCCAGGTCTAGCAAGGTGAACATCCAAATTGCCTAGGTTCCCAGAAAGCCAGTTCGTGCAGAAGGATCATAAACCCATTGCCATTGTTCTTGAGTTCTCGGTAGTCCTCATTGTCCACTGTGTTCAGCGAGACCGGTTTTATCCCAGGCTTTTTCAGATCCAGGCCAGCTGGCCTTGGTGAGTTCCCGATAGAACATCCCCATTGTCTCAGTGTGTGGGTGCACCCCTCGCGGTCCTGAGTTCCTTGCTTGTGCTCTCTCTCCTTCTGCTCCTGATTTGGACCTTGAGATTTCAGTCCGGTGCTCCAATGTGGGTCTCTGTCTCTGTCTCCTTTCATCACCTAATGAAGGTTAATATTCAGGAGGATGCCTATATGTTTTTCTTTGGGTTCTCCTTATTTAGCTTCTCTAGGATCACTAATTATAGGCTCAATGTCCTTTGTTTATGGCTATAAACCAAATATGAGTGAGTACATCCCATGTTCCTCTTTTTGGGTCTGGCTTACCTCACTCAGGATAGTGTTTTCTATTTCCATCCATTTGTATGCAAACTTCAAGAAGTCCTTGTTTTTTTACTGCTGAGTAGTACTCTAATATGTATATATTCCATACTTTCTTCATCCATTCTTCCATTGAAGGGCATCTAGGTTGTTTCCAGGTTCTGGCTATTACAAACAATGCTGCTATGAACATAGTAGAGCATATACTTTTGTTGTATGATAAGGCCTCTCTTGGGTATATTCCCAAGAGTGGTATTGCTGGGTCCAGGGGTAGGTTGATCCCGAATTTCCTGAGAAACCTCCACACTGCTTTCCAAAGTGGTTGCACAAGTTTGCATTCCCACAAGCAATGGATGAGTGTACCCCTTTCTCTACAACCTCTCCAGCAAAGGCTATCATTGGTGTTTTTGACTTTTGATACACATATGACATACAGAGTCCAATTAGTTTTACCCTAATATGTATAGGGCTGTCCACTAAAGGTTTGGGTCTAATCCCTTAAAAGGATTAAGACAAAAACCAAACCCAAACAGAACAACAACAACAAAAGAAAACCAAATCCCCCCAAAAAACAAACAAACCAACACAATAACAACAACATAAATAATAGCTCTTCATACAGGTGAAATTTTAAAAAAAAAGTTTTTCTCATTCCACAGTTCTTGTTTATGGGAACAATATCTTTTTCTTGTTCAGAATAAAAAATAGGACTGTAATCTTTCTGGTCTCTGGTTCTCACAACTTTTCAAGGACCTTTTCCTCATTTTTCCCAACCTTAAGTGTAAGAACTGTGCTGTATAAATCTATTCTTCGTAAGGAAAAAAAAACAGAATATATAATCATGAAGAGAGAATGGGTGGCCAAAAGTGGCAATATTAAATAAGAAAAGGATGGCAGAGAAATATAAGGATACGAATACAGGGAAAGACCTTTAACACTAAGGGCTACTTGAAAGGTTATATGAAAATGTACTCTTTTAAAAGCTTCCTAAAATATATACATATATCAAAGAAATCTAAATACAGTCACCAAATAGCCTGAGGGACACACTGTTTTAATTGGACATCTTTTACCACCAGCCACACTTCCAGTGTCAGAAGTTGATTATATTTATTTAAGTTGTTGGAAACTGGTACATGATAGGAATTTTCCAAACATCTTAGGCAACTGCCAATACCACTGGTTGTTCTCTACAAAATGATGGTAAGGCTCTAATTCTCTTTTATTTTGTTTTTGGGTTGTTTTGTTTGTTTGTTTGTTTTTTTGTTTTTTTGTTTTGTTTTTTGTTTTTGTTTTTCGAGACAGGGTTTCTCTGTAGCTTTGGAGCCTGTCCTGGCACTAGCTCTTGTAGACCAGGCTGGCCTCAAACTCACAGAGATCTGCCTGCCTCTGCCTCCCGAGTGCTGGGATTAAAGGCCTGTGCCACCACCGCCCGGCAAGGCTCTAATTCTGAAGATAACACTTACGTATCTCAATGAACATAACTATAGCTTTCACACCCTACTGAGTAGTGCTTATGATGCTGGTGGCTACTTTTTCTTTTTAAGACATGGTTTCTCTGTACCTTTGGAGCCTGTCCTGGAACTCACTTTATAGAACAGGATGACCTCAGACTCACAAAGATCCACATGCCTCTGCCTCCCAAGTCCTTGGATTAAGGAAATATGCCACCACCACCACCCGGGTCTGGTAAGTAGTCTTGTATGCTACCAGAGGAGAAAGGTAAATGTTAACATAGCTACAAACTCTGAGATATACAGCAGTGCCATACCTGCAAAATATGCTCATGAGCTGTGCATAAAATGGGAGTCACAGTCTTTGCTGATGGAAACAAGGGAAGGAACTTAGGGCAGGAGTTTAGGGGCAGTAGTTTGAACAGAAGATATAAAATATTTCTTACTGACTTGCTATCCATTGCTTACTTTCTGTGTTTTCATATACCATTCAGAGCCACTGGATCAGGCTGGTACTTCCCTCTCTGGGATTCTCTCTCCCACATCAATAATAATAAGTAATCTGCCCTCCCAGGTTTTCTTATAAGCAATGTTATAGAGGAATTTTCTCAATTAAGTTGCCCTCTTTTCAGATATGTCTAAGTTTCTGTCCAGTTAAAACAATAATTGGAAAATCAGATAGCACAAACATATATATGTGAAAGATTTCTTCCTTTTCTAGGTGTCCTCTATGAAATTTATCTTTGTAAATACAAATGTATTTTCTCCCCTGTTTTTGTTAATGTCCTTTATAGAACAAAAAATTTCTTATTACTTAAGTTTAACATAACTTTTCTTTCACATATCATTCCTTTGTGCTGTATCTAAACACTGATTGTCACACACAAGCATAATTGAATTTTGTCTTGTATTATAGTCTAGGAGTTTTATGTACGTCACATTAATTCCAATGATTCACTTTCAAATTGGTGTGTAAGTGTCTGAATCATGACTGGTTATTTCATATCAGAGTACAAGTATTCCGGTAGTCTAGTATTATTTGTTGAAAGCACAATCTCCTTGGAATTTTGCTGTCTTTATCTTAGCCATCAGTCATTTATATTTTCATTTATATTACTGAATACTGTTCGGCTTTGATTTGATTTGATCTATATTGATTCATTTGTTTGTCTGACATTTGGATTTTTTAAGTCTCAAATTCAGATACTATCAGTACCCCAATTTGGTGTTTTTTCTTTTAGTTTGATATTATTTGACTATTATTAGTCTTGTATCTCTTATTTAAATTTAAAAATGTTTATTTGAAAACTTCTTTACTCATTTTTTGGGGGATATGCTGGTTTAACAGATGATACAGAGGCAAATTTGCATCCTATAATGTATTCAGTCTCCTCACAGACAATAATGAAATATCTCTATGTTAAACAATTATTTAACATATTAGGTTCTCACAAGGATTTCATACATGTGACTATATTTCACATTATATATCAATGCCATTTTGTTAGCATTAGGATGAATGGTATTTTTAAATTTATTGTCACATTATACTTCTTCATTACTGGTAAACAGGAAATTTTATTGGCTTGTGTGTATTCACTTCACACCTGCCAGCCATGACATTCAGTTATCAATGAGGATATTCTGATGATTTTAGTTTATTTTTAGGTAAACAACCTGTGGACAGAGCTTTATACCTTTGTTCTCAATACATTCTCGTTCCTACCCTTTTCCTTTTTCTTTACATTACTAAGGACTTTTACATTGAAGGAGTAAAGCTGAAGAGCAGATGTGTGTACCTCATATCTGAGGTTAGTAATGAAGCTTCAAGTGCTTACTACTATACATAAGTAAGTCTTTAATGAGTAAGTACTACTCAGGATATTCCTCAGATCCAGGCAAACCTTGGAGGTACTGTGTCTAACTCCTCTTAAAAAATGTCATTGCTGAAAGTATTTCTAATAAATGGGCATTGTACTTTGTCAAATATGTTTTGTCATGGTCAAGTGACATTTTTACCATGTTTCAGTGATAGATAAGATTGATGAATTTTCAACTGTTCAACTAGCCTTCCATGACTTCAATAAATCAAGTTAATTACTCTGTATAATTGTTAATGTATTTTACAGATGTATACCATTTATTCCATGTGACCAATGATACTATGTGTTGAAATAAAACAACTGCTCATATAATGAATTGTAGTATATGATAGAAGTATTATTTCTTTTGTCATATCAGTGGCCACCTACTATGAGAAATGGCTCAATCTTGCACTAATTTCTTTATTTAAGTAAACCCCACACAGAAACACCCATGTATACATTGTGCTAAAGCAACACTTGGGTATTTTTATCTCAAGCAGGTAATTACAATATTAACTATATGTTCCTTTTTACCACAGAGATATGTATACACATATGTGCCACTCTGCTTTCTGTTACTCTCCTTATTTTGAAGAAACACACAAAATTGAATTGATTATTTTTTTTTGTCATAGAGTAATTCACTAAAATTCTGGACCACATTTATTGTATTTTACAAACTTTGGCAAATTGTACATTCAGTTTTTTAAAACTAAAATTAGCATTGTTTGTTCTAGATTTCTTGTTTATTCTTTGTGTGATACTTAGAATCTTGCCATCAAATTTCTAATTTTACTTTATAAATTCCGTGTTATTAATTTATGCACTTATTCCATTTAGTACTAGAAAATAACATTTGAGGATTTTAATTCCTTTGTATTTCCCAAGGACCAGAATGTATCTCTTAGTGAATGTTGTATGTGAACTTGAGAGGAGTGTAATCTCTGATATCTGGACATATTACATAGATGTCAATAATACACAAGTTATAGAGAGTGTTCATATATCCTTAAATATTTTCAGTTTGCTACATCACTAGTTTTATTGAGAGGGACTAAAGACTGAAAATATAATGATGTGCTTATCAATTTCTTCTAGCCATTTTATCACTTTTTACCTGATGATTTTAGACTTCTATTTGTAGGCACATCCATACTGAAAATTTTTATAGCTTTATAAAAAATTGAAGCATTGATAATCAAGTAACAGATCATTTTAGTCATGACAACTTTTTTTTTATTTGAACACTATCTGAAATAATTATAACTTTTATAGCTATAAACTTAGCACAGTATATATTTTTACAATCCAATCAGGTATACCACACAAATATCTTTGCATCTCTTTGGATTGATATCTTGCTCAGCCTAGATATAGCAAGGAGGGCCTTAGACCTTCCCCAAAGCAATGTGCCTTACTTTCTCTGAGGAGTGGATGGGGGATGTAGGGTAGGTGGAAGAAATGGGAGGAGGGGAGAGAGCAGGAACTGAGATTCCTATGAAAAAATGAAAAAATAGTTTGTTTTCTTTTAAAAATAATAAAAATGAAAATATTTTATTCACCTGGTTATCCTTGATCAAATTATCTGATCAGTTAGAAAATAGCCTTCAAAGTGATTCTTGATAAAAACAGAAACATCTTATATTTATATGATAGATCTAATTAAAATGAAGCAATTTTGTGTGTGTGTGTGTGTGTCGTGTGGTTTTAATGAAAATGGCCTCCATTAGATCATAGGATTGAAAGCTAGGTCCCCAGATGTGACACCACTTAGCAAATATTTTAGGGTATGGCCTTATTGGGAGATTTGTGATACTGGGAGTGTTTCTCTCTCTCTCTCTTTCCCTCTCCCTCTTTCTCCCTCTCTCTCTCCCTCTCCCTCTCCTACTCCCTCTCTCCTGCCTACAGATCAGTATTTAGACACTGCTTTAATGCTATGCCTCTCTGCTTTGCACCATGTGCTACGTCACTGAAACTGTAAATAAGCCCTGAATTATTTCCCTCTTCTATAAGATTTGTCTTGGTCATGTCATTTCTTCACAGTCATGGAACAATAACTAAGAAAATTCCAAATACAGAAACCACTACTGAAATGGTCATACTCATCTATTGGATTACTATTTTTTTTTTTCACAAGAAGGATTGGATCATTGATATATGCTACTATTGGGGTGAGCTTACAAAATTCTTCCCTTCAGTGAATGAATGTTTGCCATAAAGTCCCACATAATTACAAACTCTATTATAAGAAATATCCAGATTATGCAAATACATAATGCCAAAGATCATGCTAGTGGTTGCTTATGACTTAGAGACATGGGATATAATAGGAGGTTAGGATTTTGCCAATTAAATGTGTGAAAATTATGTTGACATATGTAGATATATGCGTATACTAAAAGTCACTAAACTGTACAATTTAAATAGAAGAGTATAACCTGTTAAACTTAATAAAGCTGTGAGTAATAAAAAACAGCAACAAATACACAATCTTTGGAAGGTAAGGAAGGAGAATGTATCTAAGAGGAGTTGAGGCACATGGATATAATCAAAACACAAGGTATACAATTCTCAAATAACTAATAAAGCATCTAATCATTTTATCACTTTGTCTTGCAGGTATATAGCAAATTTTCCCCTTATTAACCTATAGAAACCTATTGAGCTCTTGGATATAAAACACTGTACAGAAACTTCAAATGACTGAGTGCTTTTAAATTTATGTCTTCGGGATTGCCAATACTCAGATTCTTTCAATTCATCAAATAGAGCACAGATTTCTGCATGTTGCACTGGATCCTGTTCTGTCTGTTTTATATGTTCCTGTTTTCAACCTTCTCTGTCAATTTTGTATATGACAAATTTACTTCTTAAATCTAAACACATTTTTTTCATTTTTCAGCTTTTTACTTGCTTAAAAAAGTTTTAAGCATTTTACATTCAGAACCAAAGATGGAACATTCCTTTTAATATTTAGCTCAAAAATCAAAATATCCCAGTGTCAAAAGATTTGGTGAAGTCATCTATAAATGTTCATTCCATCTTCAAACCTCAACCTTTATTAAAATATGTTTCTTGAATGTAATTTTTCTTTTCCTGTGCATATCTGAAAAGAATGTCCCTCATTTCAATTATTAATACATTTCAATATCTGAAACACATCCTAATTCCAACTTCTAATAATGTCAGATATTATAATCTTTATGGATATTTAGTATATTAAGCTCTATTCGGCTTGCTCCTTAAAACCAAACTGAATATATCAGACAAAACTAAAATGTCTATGAACTTTTAAATTAAAAATAAAACTATTTAATTTATATGTTTATATATATTTGCAATGCTAAAATACTGTTCAATTAGTGATTTAAAGTTCATTTTAAAAACCAATAGTACAGGTTGGCTATAGTATGTAGGAACTATAAGGACATTAACATTAAGCCAATAATTTTAAAGAAGTAATATCCTATTAGGTTTTCAGCTAAAAAAAATGAAAAAATGATAGAGAAAGAAAACATGATGTCGGATAAATATAAAGAGATTGGGAATATCAGGTAGGAGTTTTGGGAGGGGAAAGAGTATTAATAAAATATATTGTATGCAAAAAATAAATAAAAATAATTAAAATTAGTTCTGTCTGTTTTGTATCTGTAAAATATCATAGCAATTCTAAGGATTGTGTGCTAACTAAAAATAACTAATATATATAATAGTATAACTAATATAACAATCATATCAAGTGCTCTATTACTCAAATGACATGTTTTAAACAAAACTTTGGGAGAAGATGTTAAATAAGTATGTTTATAAGTTATCTTTGCTTGAAGAAAGTACAAAATCATATGCCAAGAAGTATGAATCTGAAATCTTGTAATTCATAGTATTTGGGACACCTTCTCTTCAATTCCCATAACTTTCTTTTTCTGCTTTTTGAGCTTTCTGTGTTCACTTAAAAATCAAACGTGGGTTTTCATCATAAACTTAGGAAACTCAATTTAGAACTTTCTATTTAGCAACCTTCAAGTTCCTAAGCCTTCAATCTGCATCGTATAATTATCTGTCTCTTCAGAAAGTATTAACCAACATCAAATGCAAAGGCGCATGCATTATTCCTGATTGTCATTCTATCACATTAGCTTTCTGTATATCTGTAAGCTTAATTGTTGTTGACAGTGCTAAATTGGGTTCTGACCTATAGCCGCAGAAGTCATACATTTAAAGGTAAGTTTTGTTTTCAGCAATAGATTTTTGAGAACTTCACCTAAAGAATGTGAATCTAATATCCTTTAGATCTATGGTTTTCTGTGTGAGACAACATGCAGCTAATATAGCAGGTATGCAATTGTTTTCAGCTGCAAATGTCCTTAATTCTTTGTCAGTAAGTTTAAACTTCACCCAAAGTCTAGTTTAAACCAAGCAAAGGGAATAAATAAATGTATGAGACAGGCGCTCTATAAAAAAATCAGTTTTATATATCCAGTTGTATAATAATCCTCAAAAGGAAAGAAAAGTTTTTTCTTCATTAACAAACATAATTTTGTAAGAGTTAATAGTTTTTATAGGTTAAGGATATCTAAATGAGCTAATCCTAAATATCAACAACAAATATGTATATGTATATATTGGAAAGATATATATATATATGTATATATATATTCTGTATCACTTCTAAAATTAGTGTTGTTCAAATTAGAAATATAATATGTTACATATTGTGTATAGTTTCATATCATGAGCATCATTTATTCAGTGTCTTGGAAAGACATATGTAAACCTATGAATATTCAATTCCAGAATTACATTAAATTTCCCAAGTATCTTCCTAGTTTATTCTAAATATTCTTTTACTTCTTACCTGTTTTCTATTTTGATGTTCTGTTGCTGTGCTAAAAAGTGACCAAAGTGCCTTGTTGGTGTTACAATTCAAAGACTCACAATGCATTACTGAGGGAAGTCGGGGCAGGAACTGAAGGCAAGAACTGAACAGTAGACACTCTAACAGAGACCTGGGAGGACAGTTGCTTACAGCTCACTAACTTGTCTTTCTCATTCATGTTTCTTGCAATTATTAGACCCATTCTCCCAGGGACAATAATGTGAGGAGTGGACTTGGAACTCTGATATCTCAATCTCAAGCATGAATTATGAAATTACCCCACATAGATACCCAAAGGCCAATCTAATGAGAAACTTCCTAATTTGGGTTTTTTCTTACGAAGCACATTAGAGTTTCTCTCAACTTGACAAAATATATTTATATTAAATTATATAACATCAGAACACACAGAAAGCAAATCAATGAAATCAAACTGTATATTTCTTTATTTGATACAATATTAGCCCTGAAGATATTAATTCAACTTATAAAAATTATACTGTGCACTAACAGATATGTGAGAGTCACATAAAATTTTTCGAAACTAGTTCTGTAAAACTTATGGTCTTCAAGCTAAAAAGTTAACTAGAATCAGGTTAACTGTGACTTTGTGTTTAAATACTAATTCCCAGGAAAGGCAGTACCCTTTCCTTTTCAGGTGGCTTTTCCAAAAAAATCCAAACATGGTCCTATGAACTACAATCTCCTAGTCACCATGACTTTTCTCTGAAGCTACAAAAGGTTTATAGATGTAGGATTATTGAGGGGATAAAGACATGATCTAAATGTCAATCCCAAGACTATTCCCTGGTTCAAAAGCAGAAATCAACAGCTGGGGTAAAAATGTTGCTTGTACAAGGTTATGAGGCATGAGTTTTTGCTTTGGGAACAGCAAAATATGGATTTCCCAAAACTAGCAGTGTATGAAAGCTTTTTTTTTTCTTTTTGTATCTGGTTTATTTCATTCACCATGTCCCCAGTTCTTTTTATAACTCAACAGTCCTCCATTGTGTTTCTTTGTAAGTAAACACACACATAAATACATGTTCATATATACATAAGCACCTTGATAGTCCATACTTTGGCTACGTGAGGGTTAGAACAACACAGATCTGATGGGATCTCTTCTGGGTACATATCCCTATGAAAGCTTTTTTAAATAGACCAGTACCAGGCCCTAACTTGTGTTTCACAGAAAACCTCTTACTAAGTCCTGAAAATGCCTATGAAAAAATAAAGTCTTTCCCCTTTCTTTCTTTCTTTCTTTCTTTCTTTCTTTCTTTCTTTCTTTCTTTCTTTCTTTCTTTCTCCCTTCCTTCCTTCCTTCCTTCCTTCGTTCCTTCCTTCCTTCCTTCCTTCCTTTCTCTCTTTCTCTTTCTTTTCTTTTCTTTCTTTCTTTTTTCTTTCTTCTTTCTTTCTTTCTTTCTTTCTTTCTTTCTTTCTTTATTTATTTTTATTAGAACTCAGTGTTTTTACAATGATTAACAAAGATTTTGACATAAAAGTGATTAATGCACACTCTCCACTATTGCTTAGATCCCTAGTTGGGATCATCCTTGCGCATTCCTGGGAATTTCTCAGTGTCGAGTTTCTAACTAACTTCATAATGGCTCCCTTTATCAAGATATCTCTTTCCTTGCTCTCCATCTCTATTCTTCCCCCAATTCGACCTTTCTTTCCTGATTACTCACTATCTCATCTCCACACCCCTCCCTCTCTCGCCCCTCCCCTCCACGCTCTCAATTTACTCAGGAGATCTTGTCTATTTCCCCTTCCCATGGATATCCATGTCTGTCTCTCTTAGAGTCTGCCTTGTTTCCTGCCTTCTCTGTGGAGCTGACCCCAGCTAATAGGAGCTCACTGGCTCTGGCCTGGTAGCTCGGGAACCTGCATAGGACCGAACTAGGCTCTCTGTATGTGGGTGACAATTGTGTGGCTTGAGTAGTTTATGGGGACACTGGCAGCGGAAGCAGTATTTATCCCTAGCGTATGAACTGGATTTTTGGACTCCATTCTCTATGGAGGGATATTTTGCTCAGCCTAGATTCAGTAGATACAGGGGAGTGTGGGGTTGGAGAGGGCCATGGCCCTGCCTCAAGTGACAGACTTCGTTGACTCCCCATGGGAGGCCTCAAATTCTCTGAAGAATGGGTGGGGCTGGGGTGGAATGAAGGTGGGCAGAACAGGAGAAGCAGGAATTGGGATTGGTATGTAAAATTAAAAAAAGTTTTTTTTAATTTAAAAAGTAAAATAAAAGGAATATTTAGTATTCATCCTAGTTAATACAGCAAGAACATTAGTCATTTTGCTCTCATTTTTGAAAGTTTTGTACATGCTGTATTTACACTATTTCTACATCTCCCCCTCGCCTCTCCAATTTCCCCTGTTTCTTCCATCACTCTGAATTCTTTTAATCATTATAAATAGAGATTAAACTACTGAGTCAATGCCGTATTGCTCACCTTATCATGTATTAGAGACGACCATTAGGGAAGACATTTCTGAATAAAGTCGTTTTCCCTTCTTTCCACAGGCAATGACTATATTTGCAGAACTCTAGCTTCAATTTACAATACCATGCAAAATAAAATAAACATCTTTAAAGTTTACTAAAATATAAAGTATTTGTATATTTTAGTATAACTACAAAGTAAACTTTTACATATTTTCATATTTGATCCTTTTCTGATCTAGAGTATGAAAAACAAAAGGTTTGTAAATTTGCTATTTTTCTTTAAAAATACACAATGGTATTTTTGATATGGATTATGTTGTTTAAGAAAATTACTAATGAATATATTCAAAATTGCAAACATAAACAGGACATATCCATTTTACTGGAAAATACATTTTGTTCATTCTTCTCAAAGCCTAAAATTGACTATCTGCAATTAATTGAGTTACAAGCTTCACAGTTATTTTAATCTATACTTCACTTTGGTTTTGATAGATAAGGAAGCTGAATTTCCCTGTCAATTATCTGTTGAGGCTCAAAAATATATGAACAGTGAAACTGGTGCAAATTTAATAAACTACTACATCTATAATCACTAAGTTTCTTACTATCAATTTCTTTTCTCCAACTTAGAACTTAGGTGTGTTAAGATAAATATAGCTACTTATTCAAAAGTTTTCATCACAGAATTCTCAGAATAATAAGATTTGCAGTGATACTCAAAATATACTAATATTTTAAAACACATATAAATATATATTGCATGATTTATATATAAATCTGCAGGCCATTTATTATGGGAGTGTATCCATGAATATACCTCAGTTAAGAACAGAAATGGTACTAAAGGATGGATAGAAAATGACTTAAAATATTTAACTGGTGTGTTCAGCATCAAGAGTGTGTATGAGCACTGTATCTCTCAGTTATGGTAGATACATAATATTAACATCAGCTGAAAATCTGTTTTGAGGGTTATTTCAGGTTGAAATATGGGATAATAAAACAACATACTATTATTTTTAAAGCAATAAATTAAGAGTAATGAAACACTTGAATAAATTATTACAATTGGTATTGTTATCAAAAGCTGTATTAACATTTCATAATATAATTTTCTTTTGACAACTTAAGTAGTTTGTCTTCACAAAAAAAGGACTATGTGTGGCTAGTGAAACATTTGAATCACAGCATAGCCACCCACAGAATTACTTGAAAATTTGCCACGATTTTTTGTCTCTCTGGGATGGAAGTATTTTTTGAATTTTTTTAATCTTTGAGATCATAATTCATTGTTTTAGATTTGAATATCTAATAATATGCTGTAGGTGAAATAATAGTAAAAGTTATCATGGAAGAGTTGAATGAACTGGGCATCAAGTGGAATCTACTGGCCATGCTAGAACTGGGTGAGTTACATGTAAAAATGAAAGAGAAGCAAATTTGGTTTGAACTCCTAGAACTAGAGATTTGTAACATTGTCAATATTTTCATGTGAAACTGCAATTGTTTAAAGCCTTTGTTCATCTCTAATTCACCTTTGCTTCATTTTATTTTAATGTTCATATGCTTATGTCTACCTAGTCATAGTCAATGTTCACATGACAACACCTCAACCTTATATATGTATGCATATAAAGTATATTAAAATGACTGATTATTTGATCATGAATTTTCTATCATAAAATTCTAAAACCATATTTGAGTCTCACTTGAGTAAATGAATTATAGCTAAGGATGTTAATACTCATGCAACATGTAAATGTCGAGTCCCATTTCCTTTTTTAAAGTATATCTAATTTATTTATTGTAAAGCAGTCTTTGTTGTTGAGTTAAAAGTGTAAGCATTTATTTTAATTATATATTGATGTTTTATTTTTCTGCCTATGGGAGATCATATTCTACAGTTATGAAACTCATCCGTGGAGAAACCAGCTCACAGAACGTGAATACCTGACAAAAAGTGAAATGACTGCTTACAAGGTAACTACTATGATCTCCTTCTCAGGTTTTCAAGATATTCTAAAGCTGAGTTTATCTTTGCAATAAGCACTTACACTGGGGCAGTCGCTACCTACTGGTATCAAGAGCTTATGTGGAGAGTATCAAGGACTCACTTGCAGAGGCAGAAAATGAACACAAGCAGGTAAACTTCTCTGCTAAGCTGTCGGTAAAGAGTCAAACGTGTTCAATTCGAATTACATGGCTCATGACTTGCAAGGAGAGGATAAACCCTTCTTATATTTTCAACAGAAAGTGGCGATAACATATTATCTGATATTGGAAAGCATTTCTAGGTCTTCAGAAAATACTGCAGGCTGACAAATTGAGAAAAATGCTAAAGAAAGAAAAGTAGATATTTTTCTGCCACAGTAAAGATTGATATTTGTGCTTTAGTTATTAATGAAATGAATACAATTAAAATAGGGACGTGAATCAAGAGCGAAGATCATGGTAGACTCTTTCTGTTATTTCCAAAAAGAATGATATTTTTGCTTAGAAACACCTTTTTAAATATTTTTGTTTCACTCATATCAAAAAATCACACATTTATATTGTCTATTTTCTCAGCTAGTCACATGGTTTATCTACAGTTACAGAGGAATAGTACTGTAAGTAGTATTTTTGAGAGTAAGAAATGTAAGACTGATTATTCTATGAAGAGAATCTTTGCTTTATAATTATATGCCTGTGTATGCATAAACTGTAAGATACATAAAACCTTGTTAAGTATCTACTGTACAATATTCTTTTAGTATTTGTTGCAATATATTTTGCTTATAACACATGCACATATATAATGTACAAACATGTGTACACAAATATATTAGTTGTTTCTATAAATAATAAAGAATATGTTTTAGTGACAACAAAGATGTTTGAACTGATGACATGCTTAACAGTGACAAGGATTAACTTCTGTTTTGTTTCACTTTATTTAATCATGTGCAAGTGACTTCTACGAGTTGATTCTTCTGCAAGCAGCATGTTTGTCAAATGCCTCTATCCATGGAATAATTGGGACACTTAGAAAACATTTTGTTTTATCTATCTATCCATCTATCTATCATCTATCTATCATATCTATCTATCATCTATCTATCTATCTACCTATCTATATCTATCTATCTATCTATCTATCTATCTATCTATCATCTATCTATCATCTATTTACCTTTCTATCTATCTATATCTATCTATCTTTCTATCTATCTATCATCTATCTATCATCTATCTACCTTTCTATCTATCTATATCTATCTATCTATCTATCTATCTATCTATCTATCTATCTATCTATC
>JABTXL010003305.1:3562250-3586346 GCA_025134845.1 Neodon shergylaensis
ATCTATCTATCTATCTATCTATCTATCTATCTATCTATCTATCTATCATCTATCTATCATCTATCTATCTATCATCTATCTACCTTTCTATCTATCTATATCTATCTATCTATCTATCTATCTATCTATCTATCTATCTATCTATCTATTTTTGAGTGGGAAGGATTTACATTGGTTCACAGTTTCTGTGGCTTCAGTTCATGGAGTTTGACCCTAACTGCTTGTACAGAACCTCATGATGTTCCGAGTATTTATCCAATAAATATCAGGATGTAGAGACAGAGGACAAGGCATGACCTACAGCTGTAGACTCTCCAAATATGTTATTCACAACCAAGATTTCACAAACTCCCACAGAAGTGCCAACATCAGGGAACAAATAATTCAATGAATGACCCTGTTTGTGGTAACTTATGTTTATATTTGTTTTTATCATTGTACTCAAGCCCATTAAAGACTGGGAGTGAATCAGAAAGGTTTTTCTGGGTGGCAGTTAGGGAACATGAAGTCCAGTAAGTTCTGCTTTTTAATTTACTCTATAATCAGAATATCTTCTCTAAAATGATTCACTTGTAGCTGAGTACTACTAAGGTTAAAGGGCAGCAAAAAGATTGAATGATAAGTATTGGATTTCACAAATCAGGATGGCCTCTGGGAGGGTTGGATGCTCCGTTATATATAAACTAGTGGCTTTCCTCAGAGGTCTTTTTTTTTCTTTTAGTCTGGTGATTTTAATACAATGATATCATTTCTCCTTTTCTCTTCATCTCTACAATCCTCCCACATATCCCTCATCACAGTTATTCATTTTTAAGGGAATCAGCTTTATTTTTTAACTTTTCTCTGTGTGATATGCATACTCAGATCGTCCTCCATTATTTTTAAATGGATATCCTGGAATCAAAAGTGAACATATTTGTAGACAGGGCTTGAAAAAAATAATTAATGTTAAGAGAGTTCATAAAAAAATATTTATCCAAATCACCCTGATTCCTGTTCCTATAAAGAGAGCACGTTATCTCAGAAACAATCTGAGATCAAATGAGGATATGACAGGTAAATGTTGTCAAGGCAGGAAGAAAAAGAAGTTTCCTGGTCTTTTGAGATTTCATTTTTTTTAACCTCCAAAACTCTGAAGAAATACTCTATTTTGCTTAATATACAGCCTGTATTTTAAGAATTTAATTGTATATACAGAATTTAAGCAGACTTATGTGACTATTTAATTTCAAGTAAATTTAGCTTTAAGAAGCATGCTTAAACTGCTTTCCTATATCATTTTAAGATTGTTTTAGGCATGATATTTATTAAAATAAACATAATTTACATGCGCTCCAATTTTTACTTAATTAGAGCACAAAACTTGTTTTTCTTCCATGTGAATTAAGAAAAAGGAAATAATTTGATAATATAAACAAAGATATCTAAAATGTTTGTTTCTATGATCAAATTTTCAATTCTTCAGTTTAGACACATTCCATTGCATAATGCACACTTGTTTCCTAAAAACGATTAACATTCTATTAAAACTAAGATTAAGACTACAACGTAGACAAAGTCCATTATAATTTTCATTAGGCCAAGTGAAAAATCTTAATTTTCCTTATGAGAGGCATTAAATGAAAACTAATTTCAACTCTAATGTATCATATATTCAGCATCATTGATTATGTAAATAAAATCATAAAAATCACAAATTCACTGACATAGTACAGGAAATTTTGTGAATTTTAATCAAAATAAATTTAGTATATTGTTATCTGATGGGATAATTGATTATTTTATTTACTGTCTCTGTTTACTATATTTCAAGACAGTATTAAAATTTTTTAAGTAAATTGAAATATCTGGAAAAATTACACAGTAAGCAAAGACTTGAAGAAGAAAGAACTTACAAGGTTATTAATTAAGAGAATGTTTAGTTCATAAAGGGTCATTGACTTTCAAAATTTTATAACCTATACTCCTAGTATGCAATCTGCTTGTACTTACTTATTCTTTAAAATAAAGAATATGTAATTTTTTTCTGGCTCTGGGTTATCTCATTTAGTCTAATATCTGCTAAGTTCAATCCTTTCCATAAAAATTGTATTATTCCATTTTTTCTTTACAATTGAACATTTATTCCATGTTAAATTAATTAATTTATGAATTTGTGATTCCTAAAGGAATGGGAGTGCACATGGAAGGAGTTTGAAGGAGTGTAGAGACAGTTAAAAACAATGTAAATACAGTAGTGATGGACGACAACCTAAAATATTAAAAATTAAAACCAATAAAAGCAATGAACAGATCATTATTTGATCATCTCTTAAACAGTCCTCTCAAAGGGCTCCAAAGTACACATTACAATGTAGATTATACAATATGCTTATTTCTCAGCAACTTTCTTGTAAAATATAAATTACATTTGCTTTTGAATAAATGTGAATGTTCCTCTTTATCAGTTCTTTCATGACAAAAGTGATTAAAGAATAATACAAAAATAATGAAGTAAAATGTCAAAGCATTATACCATCAAATTAAATAGAAAACAATGACACAGAAGCATTCAGAGAAAACTATTCAAGTATTATATTTCATGCCTAATTTAATTGTCCACATTCCAATTGAAGGACATTTGAATATGTGGTGTCAAAGATCTTGTATTTTGAAGTATGGGCCATTATGCATTATGCTGTCAAATTAAATGGGTTTAAAGGGGAGAAGTGATTTGCTTGTATCAAAATTATAAGAAACTTAAAGGAGTTTTCTGTCTCTACTCCCTCAATTATAGCTGTATAATTTCTCTATAAAATATCTATGTGTGTTGTGTGTGTTATACCAAGGGAAAAATCTTGAATTTGTGATATATGAATTCTGTAATAATTTGTTTTTAAAGGAAAAAATCTATGCTGACTCCTATATCTGGAGAAACTATGGCTGAGTCTGAAAATAACAGTACTCCAGATTAAAGCATGTATGAGTCCTGATGTAATGATAGTGAGTAACTGCAATCCTCTACACTTGCCAATAAACAAGTACTATAGACAAGAACTAAAAGAACAAAATCTGGTGCTAAATGAAATTATAATCCAAATGGCCCTAGGAGATATTTAAAGAAAATTTCATCCAAACATAAAAGAATATATCTTCCAAACATGTTATGGTACCTACTCCAAAACAGTTCACACACTTGAACTCAAAGCAAGGCTAAACAGATAGGATGCAGGCTGTTATTTTAATTTTATTCTATCTGACTACACAGATGAAATCCAGATACCAACAAGAACAGAACCAGCAAAAAACTTGAAAATTTATGGAAACTTAAAATTAATTCACTAATTAATAAAAAATGGTTCAAGATAGAAATTATTTTTTTTTACAATTGAGTGAAAATGAAACAAAACAAACCCAAATTGATGGGACACAAGGAAGGTAACTGAGAGAGGCAAGTTTAACCAACAAGATGAATAAATAGATGAGAGAAAGAGAGAGGAAGAGAGACAGAGAGACAGATAGATGATAGATAGATAGATAGATAGATAGATAGATAGATAGATAGATAGATAGACAGATAGATAGACAGACAGATAGATATCACATTAGTTACTTAATTGTTGTAGTCTCTGTTGTAGTAGGAGCGGCGGGCTACGTTCCTGGCACCCGGCCGCCTGCACGGCTAGCTTTATACCCGAAATAATTACACGGAAACTATTCATTTAAACACTTCCTGGCCCATTAGTTCCAGCCTCTTATTGGCTAGCTCTTACATATTGATCTAACCCATTTTAATAATCTGTGTAGCCCACGAGGTGGCTTACCAGAGAAGATCTTAACCTGCGTCTGTCTGGAGTGGGAGAATCATGGCAACCCCCTGACTCAGCTTCTTTCTCCCAGCATTCTGTTCTGTCTACTCCGCCTACCTAATTTTATGTCCTATTAAAGGACCAAGGCAGTCTCTTTATTTAACCAATGAAATTAACAGAAAACAGAAGACTCTCCCCCACCACTTAATGGCACACCTAAAAACTCCAGAAAAAAAAAAGAAGAAATACCCTTCACAGAAGTAGAGGGCCTGAAGTAACAAAACTCGGGGCTGAAATCAATAAGAGAGAAACAAAAATTCTAAAAATCGATGAAACAAAGATGCATTTTGAAAAAAAAATCAATGTTTTCCATCTACTATCCAAATTAAATAAAAGACAAAGTAAAAAGACCAAAATTTATGAAACTAAGACAAAATGTGGGCCTGAGCTAATGGGAGCTCACCAACACCAGCTGGACAGGGAAGGAAACAGCATAGCTCCAAACTAGTCCCTCTGAATGTGGTGACAGTTGTATGGCTGGGACAGACTGATGGGCCACTGGCAGTGGCATCAGGATTTATACTTACTGCTTGTACTGACTTTTTGGGAACCAATTCTCTTTGGAGGGATACCTTGCTCAGCCTAGATAAAGTAGGGAGGGCCTTGGACCTTCCCCAAAGCAATGTGACTTACCTTTCTGAAGAGTGAACAGTGTGGGGTGAGGGTATATGTGGAGGGAATGGGAGGAGGGGAGGAAGTGGGAACTTGGATTGTTATATATAATGAAAAAAGATAGTCTGTTTTCTTTTTAAAAAATATTAAAAAATAAAAATAAATGAAAATGAAATCCTTGATATCCTTAGGAATGAGGGAAATGATAGCTCATATGGATATTTAAATGGAATAATAGGAACACTTATTAATTGCTGATGAAACTACAGTCTTCTACAGCAACAACTTAAATCAACCTAGTGATTCTTCAGGAAGAAGGGAATGGATCTGCCATAAGATTCATCTGCACCACTCTCAGGTGCATGATTTATCTTACTATGAAGATACTTGGTCAACCATGTCCCATGTCCACACTGCTCTATTCATACTAGCCAGGAATTATAAACAAACTACCCCAGAATGGATGAACGAATAAAGCCAAATGTGGTAACTTTATTCAATAAAATATTACTCAGCTAGTAAAAAAAAATAAATCACGAAATATGCAGCTAAATAGATGGAACTTGAAAAAAAAATCATTCAAAGGGTGGCAATCCAGACCCTAAAAGAGTAATATGATATGCATTCACTTATATGTGAATTTTAGCTGTTAAGTTCTTGATACTTAAGCAACAATGTAACACCAAAGATTAGCTTTACAGTAATGGGATGGGTGAAGGAGTAGGTCTCCCTCTGAAGATTAAATAGAATTGATAGGTTATTGACGGACGAGGTGGAACAGGAATGAGAGGATCAAATGAGGGAGAATAGAAAGGGGAAATAAACTAGGAAGTATAAATGAAACTAAGAGCCATTAGAGTGGTTAAAAATGATGATCTGATACAGCAGAAGCTTTTAAAATCCACAGAAGTAGAAAGGTGATCTAAATAAATAAAATTTTCTCTCATCACTTAATGAAGGTTCCAGTGTTGGAAATGTATTGCATATAACTTAGTTGTTGATGTGGCATTCTCCTCTGTATGCTATGAATATGTTTTATTACCATTGGTTTACAAAGAAGCTGTTTCAGGCAGTGACTTAGCTGAGAAAAGCCAGGTGAAAAAATCAGAAATATATGTAGAGAGAGTAGGCAGAGTCAGGGAGATGCCATGTAACTGCTGAAGGAGAAGGACTCACTGGAACTTTACTGCTAGGCCATGCCTATTGGCAATACACAGAGTAATAGCAATGGGTTAATTTAAGAGGTAAAAGTTAGTTAATAAAAAAACTGAGCTAATAGGCCAAGCAGTGTTGTAATTAATACATTTTCTGTGTGATTATTCAAGTGTTAGCAGTCAGGAAATGAAAAAGCAATCTGCCTACAAATTGTTGGTGAAAAGGGCTTCATGGGCACCCCTTTCCTCAGGCATCCTAGGTTATTGGCAATGATACTGGCTTCTATCACAAACTGATAGTAAATCCTCATTGGTGACAATAACACCTACATAACTGTTTGTACATGGAGACGTGGAGTTGGTACCTTCCTAGAACCTTTCCCCCTATAAAATAGTGTTAATGGTACTGGAAGTTACTCTGCAAGCAACCAAGGTGGAAGGGTAAACATCAACTCACCTACAAACTCTTTGATCTATAATGCTGGCCTGTCCACAAGATGTACTAAATCAGTATTACCTAAAATCTTATGGGATTAAATAAACAATACCTTATTGTATTTGAGGCAGACTCTATGAGATGGAATCTACTTTCTAGAGTACTTAGTGGCCAATAAACAGAAACCAGATAGGCCAGTGACTTATGGGAATACCAAATACTAATATGCTTCTAAAGCATCATAGGCACATATTATGACTCCTAACATTTACTCATAGATCAATCACTGACCAGCCATCATCAAAGAAAGTTCCTCATGCAGTAGAAATAAATCGAACACAGAGATGCACATTTGGACCATATGCCGAATGTGAGAAATCTTGGAACGTTCACCCCTGAATGGGACATAGTCATCAAATTACCTCCCCCGAGAGCTCTGGGAAACTTACAACAGAGGTGGTAGAAAGGTTGGAAGAAACAGAGGAGATGGAGGACACCAAAGGAATAAGGCATCCATAACTACAGGAACAATGAACCTATGAACTCTCAGAGATTGTGGCATCATTCACAAGGCGTGTACTCATCTGTGTCCAACTGGCATCCCAGTGCTGAGAGAAGAGGTCACATGCCACCATCTTAAACTGACAATCTGCTTGTAAATAATACCTTAGTTCTCTCAAAAAGAGTCCCACTTGGCAATATAAAACCACTATTAACAGTTACCAATTCTAAAAATAGAATTCCCAGTAATCAAACACTGATTTCCCAATGCAAGACACAAACTCAGAGTGTCTAAAACCACTAGTCTTCTTCCCTTTTATGCCTTCAGAGATGGTAAATCCTTTGCTTTTTGTCGTTCCTCTTTTGAACCAATAAATACAGCTTCTACCTCTCTAAAAAAAAAAAAAAAAAAAAAAAAAAACACTATTGAGGTAGGTTACATTTCGACCAGTAGGTGGCCAACACAGAACAACAGAAGTGAAATTTTTAGAAGTTCTTAATATTTTTTCAGAGCCTTATTTAAAGGTTATATCTATCTATCTATTTATCTATCTATCATCTATCTATCATAAATCTATCCTCTATCTATCTATCTATCTATCTATCTATCTATCTATCATCTATCTATCATCTATCTATATATCATCTATCAATCATCTATCTACCTCTATTGTCTATCTATCATCTACCTATAGGTATCATATATCTATATAGGTAGAGATAGATAGACTATCTCATATGGGATGAAAATCATGAAGGATCTCGGAGAAGTGGGATTAAGGAAAACCTTAATTAATATACTCTATGAAAACATTCCATTTTAATAAAAAAGCAGAAAATAAAAAAATATAAGACCAGATCATCTTGTTGACAGAGAATAACAAATTTCAAATATCAGGCCTTTTTATTTTAAAGAAGGCATATATTTTAGCTGAGAATTTGTATGTGAGAATGGTTGTAGCATGAATAATAATAACTCAGAGACAGATACTGGCTTTCAAACTGAAGATCAGAAAAGCAAAAGCAACCAGTCACTGACTCTTACTTCTACCTCACTCTGAAATGGCGAATCTTCCTCCATGAATCCTCAGAATGAGACTCAGAATGAGACCTATCTCTCATGTTACATTCCTCTCCAGTCCAGGGATTAAAGGTATGCACCACCATTGCTCAGCCTCTATGGCTAACTAGTGTGGGGATTGGGATCTAAGGTATGTGCAACCACAGCCTGGCCTGTATGGCTGACTAGTGTTGTTGCTTTGCACTGCTTTCCAGGCAAGCTTTATTTATTAAAATACAAATAATATACCACTATAAGTGGTATTGTACTGTATTTAACCATTTCAGTACATTAAATAAATTATGAAGGGCATTTAAAAGAAAAAGTGGACATGTAGTGAATTCAATTTTACTTTAATTCTGTTCTTAACAGTTATATAGAGTTTGACTTGAATAAAAATGATCTCCATAGGAGACTCTTCATGTGATATTTTTACAAAGATGTTGCTGCCTATTGCCCTTGTTTGAAAAGTCTGCCTGAGGCTAAATTGAAGAGTTTTAGATTAATTGTTTTGGCAGATAAAATTTCAAAACAGCCTAATATTGACTCTGTCACATTGTTACTTGTTATTAATTTTCACACTTATGCATATTTATAAGGAAATGGAGGAAGTTGAACAAGGACAATCAAAAAATGTACAATTCGAGGAGAAAAGGGGCACCGGGAAGTGTAGCAAATTAAATAAAAACCTGAGATTAATTGAAATAAAGGGACTGGTGACCTATGACCAATACCCACTCTGCTAAGTTTCAATTTGTAAAAAAAGAATTAAATAAAAGTGAAAAGAAATTAAAGAAAAGTTTGGGGCCAGCATGGTGGTAAACACCTTTAATTTCAGCATTTGAAAGGCAGAGACTGGTTGATCTCTAATTTCAAGGGCAGCCTGGACTACCAGTCAAGTTCCAGGAGAGCCAAGCTTAGGCAGTAAAGAACACCATTGAGCACAGAAAGCAGTTGAATATGTAATTGAACTAAGGTCCATGTTTCAGGCCTAGCAAATAAAAGGACTTGGCAGCTTCAGGCACATCGTTCTGGTTTTATAGGCAAGGATAGGAGAAAGGGCTTAAGGAATTTCCCTCTGTGATTAAGGAAAGCTGCTAAGACCAGGAGTTTGGAAGGTTCCTGATGAAAGTCGAAAGATCCCATTGCATGAAGCTGTAAAGGTAAAGCCTGTATTACCCGACTCTCTGGTGTTTGAAAATAGAACCCAGAAAGCCTGAAAAAATAATTTGTAATTCTACACTTAATACTTCTAACTTTTTCAAAATTTACACATTTAAATTAACTTTCTTCTAAAAATCCTCTTTAGCATAATTTGTATCTTTCACAATTGTCCATTAGACTTACAAAACTTCATCAAACTATACAATGCTTATTAGAAACCATCAAAATTGATATAAATATAATTTATTACAGATAGTTTATCATTGATTTTATCGCTGTGATCAAACTTTGACAGAAAAATCGAAAAAGGAAAATGTCCCAATGTTCATGCTTTCAGGGAGATAAATTAAATTTTAGCATGGAAGACATCTAAAATTACTATGGAGTCTTTTATTCCTTTAACTCAAAATCTTCATGGAGACCAATTGCTCAAATGGCAACCTCATTTTAAAGTGTGGTATATATGACCATTTAGTGGATAATCATTTACTTGTAAAATATTAAAAGTACTGATATGTGCTCCAATATCATTCCGATAGAAGCCATTATTCTAAATACCACAAATCATTCAAAAAACATCACTCACTCTATGGTTCTATAAAATGAAACAATCAGGGCAGAAAATGTGAAGCCCAGAACCATAGTAGCTCCAATGTTGTATGGTTGAGAGGACACTATCACTGCTACTGACTGTGTATGGGGGGCAGGGAGAGGCATTATGTACTAGCATTAGATTTTGGTGACTATAGACCAATAAAGAAAACTTACCAAAAAAAAAATTTCCTCGGCATGTTTAATGGTGGATCTTTTTGATAAACATAAAAATATAAGAATATAAGAATATTATACTCTAATTTAAAGTTATTATAGTATCATTTTCAATATATTACTACCATGCATCAATTATAATTATCATTATAGTATTATCATATAGAGTTATCATTTTCTTTAAATTTCAGTGGTATTAGAAACTGTTATGTATATGTCCAAGATCAAGGCTATTACTGACTCATGTTGATGTCCTTGATCATGCTGCTTCCAGAAGACATGATGCTATCTGTGGACCATTCTACCTTGGTCTGTTATGGGAGGATGTAATTCCTTTCAAGTGGCATTGCTGACTGCAGGCTCACAACTGAGAATGAGATACTACCCTCCCCCAAAAACAATTCAGACAGGAAGCTGTTGAAGAGAGTCCTTAAAAATATATTAAAGATGCTAAAATGAAATTCTTTACAGTTGATGGCATCTCTTGGGGTTGGGAAAGGTGGGAAAGAGCTCAGTTTCTTTAAGGGACTGGCTATTAGGAGTTCAACAAAGCTCTGATGAGTATAGGGGCAACACAAATTCGACATAGTTTATTATTTTCTTGGGTTGGTGCAACTCCAGGGTGGGAGGGTGGTCCTGGGAAGAGGAAGAAGTGATTGTTATGAGATGGATTGTATGAAACTCCCAAAGAATTAATTAAAAAAATATTATGTTGGGGGCAAAAAAGGCCTATTCTATGAGTAACACTAATGTTGTACACATACAAGCTGGTAATACCAAAAACATTCCTTTCAACCTTTGTGTATCTTAAATAAAATAAAATAAACATTATGTCAAATTCTGCACAATATTTTTAAATTGAGTTATGAAATAAAGATATTTTTCTAAATGTGGACAGTAACAGATAAGAGTCCTCCTTCAAAATATTATCCAGTAGACTATGTGTGAAATATTAAACATTTAATTCTCTGTAATCAACATCTATTATTTATTTTCCTTTTTTCATATTTTTTATTTACAAAATATTTTTCATTTTACATACCAACCCCAGTTCCTCCTCTCTCCCCTTCTCCCACCCTCCCCACTTCCCATCCCATATCCACTCCTCAGAGGGAGAAAGGCTTTCCTTGGAGAATCAACAAGGTTGGTAAACTTGAGGCTCCTCCTTCCAGTGACAAGACTGTGCAAGGTACTCTACCAAAGGGAATGGGCTCCAAAAAACCAATTCATGTATCTGGGATAGATCCTTGTGCCAATGTCTCCCCTCCCACCAACAGATCAAGCCACATAACTGTCACCACATTCGTAGGGTCTAGGTTGGTACCCATGGAGGTTTCTCAGCTGTAAGTCCATAGTCCATGAGCTTCCATGATATTAAGACGGCTGTCTATGGTTCCCCCATCAAGTCTTAACCCCCCTTGTTCATATGATCCTTCCTTCCTCTTTTCAGCCCAGAGCTTGGCTGAAGGTCACTGCTTCTGCTTCCATCAGTTACAGGATGTAGTTTCTATAATGACAAATATTATAGAAGTCACAAATATAAATAAGGGGGAAGGCCTTTTAGACACCCTTTCCACTCTTGCCAGGTGTCTTATCTGGGGTCATTCTTACGGATTCTTGAAAATTTCTCTAGCACCAGATTTCAGCCTAACCCCATAGTGGCCCTCTCTATCAAAATATCTCTTTCAATGCTCTCACACGCCATCCCTCCCCCTACTTGGTCTTCTTAATCCCTCATGTTTCCATATCCCATTCTCTCCCTTCTGTCCTGCTCACAGTGGGCCCAAGAGATCTTAACTAGTTTCACTTCCTATGATCTCCATGTGTGTACCTCTTAGGGTCCCCCTTTTTACCTAGTTTCTCTGAAGTTGTGGATTGTACCTTGGTTATCCTTTGCTTTACATTTAATATCCTCTTAAGAGTAAATACATACCATGTTTGCCTTTCTGTGTCTGGAATTACCTCACTTAGAATTTTTTTTTTTCCAGTTTCAATATGTCATTGTTTTTTGTTTGTTTTGTCTTTGTTGTTTTTCTCTTTCTTCTGCTGCTGAATAATACTTCATTGTATAAATGTACCAAATTTTCGTTATCCATTCTTCAGTTGAGTAATATCTAGGTTGTTTTCAGGTTCTGACTATTACAAATAATGTTGCCATTGTCATAGCTGAGCTAATAATCTCTTGGTATGATTGTGCATTATTTAGGTATATGCCTCAAAGTGGTATTGCTGGGCCTTGACAAAGATTGATTCCCAATTTTCTGAGAAATTGCCATGCTAATTTTTAAAGCAGTTTGCAAACTTCCAGGAGCAAAGGAAGAGGGTACCCTTTACCCCACATCTTTTACAGCATTGGTTGTGATTAGTGTGTTTGATCTTGGCCATTGTTATGAATATAAGGTGGGATCTTGACTTGCATTCCCCTGAGTGGTAAGGGTTTTGAGCAATTCTTTAAAAGTCTTCTGGCCATTTGAGTTTCTTCTGTTGAGAATTCTGTTTAGATTTGTGCCCTGTTTTTCAATTGAATTACTTGGTATTTTGGTGTCTAGTTTCTTGAGTTCTTTATATATATTGGAGATCAGGCCTTGGTCATTTGTAGGGTTGGTGAAGATTTTTCTCATTCTGTATGCTGTCAATTTGTTTTATTAACCATATCCTTTGCCCAACAGAAGCTTCTAAGTTTCAGGAGGTCCCATTTATTGATTGCTGCTCTAAGATTCTGTGCTACTGGTGTTTAATTTAGGAAGTGGTCTCCTGTGCACATGTATTCAAGGCTACATCTCACTTTCTCTTCTATCATGTTCAGTGTACCTGGATTTATGTTGAGGTCTTTGATCTACTTGGACTTAAGTTTTTTGCATGGGGATGTATATGGATCTATTTGCATTCCTCTACGTGTCAACCTCCAATTATTCCAGCACTATTTGTCAAGGATACTTTCATTGTTGATCTTGCTTTCTTTGTCAAAAATCAGGTGCTCATAAGTTTGTGGATTAGTATCAGGGTCTTTGATTAGATTCCACTGATGTATGTGTCTGTTTTAAGGAAATATTATTTGATTTTAATTTTTAAGACAATGAAAGGGGCACTTGCATTTTTGGATTTACACTGCAATTAATTATTATTATTTTAATTCATAAATTGATTTTTTTATTCCTGCTATATATCTTTAGAAACAAATAATAGATATATCATAGAAGGTGTCATCAACACTTCATCCTTTATTATTATTCATTCATAAAATTATAAAAATAACTGTTTTCTTTTAGATAAAATTATTATAGATAAACATATAACATTTGGTGGAGTTTTTTTTATTTATTGATGAATAAGAAATGGATATTAGAGAACATCTCCAATCAGAAAATCTGGCCACAGGTTTTCTAACCCACCCATTCTCATCATTATTGTGTATTAATCACTGAGAAGCAGATTTAAGCATGTTTTAACAGCGGCAGAAAAAAAAAAGTTGTACTCAAACATTTTCCTTCTCTTCTTGAGCTCAAAGAATTTTATTACCACAAATTTCTGCATTTATGATTTGAATAATTTATAAAATTATTTTAATAAGCATATTTAAACATTTTATAATGTGCATGAGAAGAAAGAGATTAACAGTTTCTTTTGATGCAACATGCTTTGTAATTGTCTCCAGATAACAAATCATTTTAAAAGAGAAGAATACTGTCCAATAATGATTTCATATGAATATAAAACATGGAGGTCTTGTGAATAATGGCATGGAAGCTGTCAAATATAACCACCTTTCTGAGCCGAAATTGTTTGCTTATGTTCTAAAAGGTGTCCCATCTTACAGTATGGGATAATCATAACAATAATGCTCAGAATCACAGTTCATCTTATTGTAATTTAAAAATGATGATGGGGGAGAGGGAAAACTGGGAGGAAAAACTGGAAGGAGAGAAGGGAAGGGAAATGTTTTGGCTGGAAAAAAATTAATAATAAAAAATTTTTATCCAGTGTCAAAATATAGAAAAGACTATGACAGAGAGTGTCACTATGGAAAAGAAAGGAAACCTCACTCACAAAACTAAAATATTAGGAATGTAAATATCTATAATATAAATAAAACAGTCCAAAATGTAACAAAGGGTTGAAATGTTTCCATATCCATTTTAATAACAAGATTTTCCTTTTTTATTTGACATTATAATAAAATTACAAAATTTCTTTCTTTCCTTTCTTCCCTCCAAAACCTTCCATGTGCTCCTTCCTACTTTTTTTTTCAATCTTATGGCCATGTTTCTTTCTTATTATTATTTCATGCATATATAACAAAATACAACCTGTTGTTATGTACAATGTGTGTTACTTGTATGTATGCTTTCAGAGTTGATCATTTGGCAATGAAAACCTAGTTGATGTGTGTTTCCCTGTGAACGCCCACCTCTTCTGCTCCCAGCTTTCAGTTCTCTGTGTAGGACTGAGGCCTGGCGACTCCACAACTTCACCTACTTTGTCACATTCGTTTGTGCTGCCATAGTTCAGCTTCCATCGTGTAGTCATGCTGCAGTGTCTTATACATGTAGCTTTTGCTCTCACTAGGAAACAAATCTCACAACAAATGTCTTTATCCTCTGGCTTTTGTAATTCTTTCCAACCTGTTTCTTTAATGCCCCTGATCATTATGTATAGGAGATTTGTATTTTAATAAATAAAGCTTTTGAGATTGAAAGAGTAAAACAGTTACACTGATCAGCCTTACAGGTCAGGCAGTGGTGACAAACACCTTTAATACAGTAGCCATAGCCACACTAGTTTTCCATATAAACCTTGCGGTAGTTGTGCACGCCTTTGATAGCAGCACTAGAGAGGAGAAATATAGGAAGGGAGGAGACAGTTCTCATTCACAGTCTCATTCTGTGATTCCTGGACGCAGGATCGCCATTTCGGACTGAAGTGACAGTGGCTGGCTGTTTTGCTTTTCTGACCTTCAGGCAAGCTTTATTTATTAAGATACAAATGCAATATCAATACATGCTTCCCTCCTTTGAAAGCTTGTGTGGTACTTTCTAACCATAAAATCTGGTCCTCTAGAGGAACCATTCAGATCAGTTCCAGCTCAGGAGACTCTGGGCCAGGTTTCTGAACTGAATGGTGTCTACGGCAATAGGGACTTACCTTCCATCTTTGAGGGAAAAGCAAAGATAAAGACAATAGGACACATGTCTCAAAGGTCCTTTTGAGAGTCCTGGCCAACAACCCTAAACAGGACAGTTGTCTGGTATTAAAATCGTTAAATGGTCTTTGTCTCTTGGTGAGAAATTTGTTAGCATAAATAAAAAAGTTCATTTATGTACATTTATACATAGAATTACATGAATTATACTTTTTAGATAAATAATTAACAGCATGACTCCTTGTGGCTTTTTCAGCTGTCTTTACTGTTATTGTAGCCATCTCCCTACTTTTTCTTTATCTGCTACCTTCCTCCTTCTTAATGGCCCCTTTCCCATTTCTCTAATCAGATCACTTTCATCCTGTTACTGTTTATTAACTAATTGAATCCTCATTAATAATATATTCTCTTTAATTTTCTCTTCACTGATTTCTTGAACCCAAAGATATTTTATCTGGTTTATGTGATATTCACACACACAAATGCACATGCACACGCACACACACACACACCGAAATATACTCATTTATTTAAAGTAAATATGCAAAGTATTCAATTTTCATAAAATTTAAGTTGTTTATTTTCTTGATAATAGTTCAGTTTTAACTATTTTATCATTTATTCTCATCCTAACAGAAAAGCACCAGTAATGCTCATTCATAATTAGTAATTACGAGTCATTAAGATGTTAAAGAAATCTCTTTATTTTAACATATACCAAGAATCTCATATATGTTATATATACATACATATGTATTTTTTAAATAAATTTTAACCTTAAAATGTACAAAAATATAATTTTAAAGAGAGATCATTTTAAAAATTTTGAACAACTTACTAAGATTTTATTCAGAATTTATAGACAACTGTGTCTTAACTTAGCAATGGAAACCAGAATTACTTATAAAGAAATAGTCTCATAATTCTGAAAGAAGTAAATATTAAAAAAAAAACTTTGGTATATTAAAAAAATCTTGATTATTTCATAATTGAAAATGAACTTTGTTTGTTAGAAGAACCTACCACCTTCTCTGTATGTATATACATATATAAAACATGACTATCTATGCTAACATATATTTGCCATAAAATATATGACTAGTTATAGTAATGTGATTATTTTAGAAGATAACCATATAATATGTACTTGAAATACTTGGAGGTAAAACTACCATTCTAGTCATTACATCTTCTCAGTTATCAAAAGCTCACTTTTATATTTTATCAACAACGATAATACTTATTAGTATACTACTACTCTTGTAGCAAATCCAATTATCTGTTACTGAAGAGAAAGCAGAGTGATATAGTACCAAACAAATCCCTCCCTGGAGAGCACAGGAGTTTACAGTAAGATTCTTTAAGTGACTTTTGCCCAAGGTGCTGGACCCTAACTTCTCAGGACTCAGTTCCAGGGATAATTACATTACTAAGGGGAAATGTGATGGCCTTGCTTACATAGGCTTACACACTGCACATGACTTCCAACATATTTGTGTTTATATCTTTTTCCTTTTTTGAAAATTACTAAAACTTACTCAAAATGCATGAATAGGTAACTTCTCTTCTACATTCGTTGTGTCTTTATCAGCTTTAGGAAACGTTGTTTTAATGTTATACATTGGGATGAAACTTGTCTGTTCACATTGTACTGATGAAGCTCTTTAAATTATTTGTCTTGAGTTATAATACAAAAAGATTTAGTTTGTTAAGATGTAGCTTTATTCTGATTTTTGTCTATTTTTAGTAAACACATACATTCAAAATATTGATTCAATTACTTTTATATATATATATATATATGGGCATATGTAAATAAGCATATATATGAACACATATAACTCAATAAACTAATTGTTTAATTATGTAGACATGATAGTAGTCTTATTTTTAATTTTTTTGAGGAGCTCTACATTATATTACTTAGTGGCTGTACCATTTTATATCCCAACCACCAATGTGAGTTCTTCTTGATTATTAACAATTCTTCTAAGTTGTCCTCCAAAAGAAAATATCTAATTGCATTTTATCACCAATCACTATGTTAAAGTAAATACTAGATACAGTTATAAATACTATTTCATTGGGTCCTTGCATTGTAATATAGAATTTAATTTTATGAATATGTAGAATATTGTATTATCATGCATTCTAGGATGTTTGAATACTTGTTTCAACTTTTGGAAAATCAAGTATGTCATTCATTTCCTTATTATGATTTTGAATAAATATTTGAAAACTGTATTAGTTTTTCAATGAAATTTTTATAGTCTAGGATTGATGGAATGCTGCATTAAAAAATACTACTTTTTATTTGCAATTGGCTTCTATGTTTTAGTTTCTGTGCGATTTCTGTGTAAGGTGTATATTTCTGGATCTATATATTTGCATTGCTTTTTCAATATATCTATTAGTTTTGCTTTTTTATTTGTGTTTTTTTGTTTTATTATTATTTGTTAGATTTATGTTTGTTTATTAGAGAGACACAGGGTGTCGGTCCTTATGGGGGGGGATGAGAGGAGGTACTAAAAGAGTTGGGAGGAGAAATTGTAAATAGGATTTATTTTATTTAAAACAACCTCTTTTCAATGAAAAAAAAAGAAAAAGAAAGCGAGAATGGTATAATAATATAATTTCAAAATAAATGTTAAAAATAAGAAAAATAGTCAAACCTCATCTTTCTTCTAACTCTCAAGTTGATAATCTCCTTCTTTTATAATTATACACATATATACATATATCATATATACATATAAACAAATGCATAAAATATTTTTCATATAGCTGAATGTTGAATACTTTTCATATTTTACCAATGGTCCTTTAGCACATTTCCTTTTATAAAATCTTATTGTAGTCTGTGATTGATCTCTTCCCAGTCCCAGTCCCTTCATATAGTTAATCACAAAGCAGAGATTTACTTTTAATGGAACACAGCTCAAAAATGATCTGGTTAGTGGAGTCTACCTTTGATGTTACATCCATCCATTCCATTAGTTCAATCAAGACATTGAGATTTTCCTTCGTTTCAGAATCATTCATGTCTTTGGTTTTACATTTAAGTCTATGGCACACCAGTGTTAATTCCCTTCAAGGCTTTAAGATTTTAAGATCTGCTTTTTTTTTTTTATTTTTTTTTTTGGCTTTTTTTTTTTTTATTGAGAAAAAGAAAAAAGTTTCCGCCTCCCCCCAGCCTCCCATTTCCCTCCCCCTCCTCCCACCCTTCTCCCCCTCCCCCCATTCCTCTCACCCTCCCTCTCCAGTCCAAAGATAAGTCAGGGTTCCCTTCCCTGTGGAAAGTCCAAGGTCCTCCCCCCTCCGTCCATGTCTAGGAAGGTGAACATCCAAACTGGCTAGGCTCCCACAAAGCCAGAACTTGAAGTAGGATCAAAACCCAGGGCCATTGTCCTTGGCTTCTCATCAGCCCCCATTGTTCGCCATGTTCAGAGAGTCCTGTTTTATCCCATGCTTCTTCTGTCACAGTCCAGCTGGCCTTGGTGAGCTCCCAATAGATCAGCCACACAGTCTCAGTGGTTGGGTGCACCCCTCGTGGTCCTGACTTCCTTGCTCATGTTCTCCCTCCTTCCGCTCCTCATTGGGAACTTGGGAGCTCAGTCCGGTGCTCCTGTGTGGGTCTCTGTGACTATCTCCATCCATCACCTGATGAAGGTTCTATGGTGATATGCAAGATAATCATCAGTATGGCTATAGGATAGAGTCATTTCAGGTTCCCTATCCTCAGCTGCCCAAGGAACTAACTGGGGACCTCGCCTTGGGCTCCTGGGAGCCACTCTAGGTTCAAGTCTCTTGCCAACCCTAAGGTGACTCCCTTAACTAAAAATTGTGCTTCCGTGCTCCCCTATCCAACCTTCCTTTATCCCAATCCTCCTGTTTCCCCAAGTTTCCCTCATCCTCCCCTTCTCACTTTTCTCTCCCCTTCCCCCGATACCCCCATCCCCCCCCCCAAGATCCCAAAATTTCTTCCCGGCAATTTTGTCTACTTCCCTTAGTCAAGAGAATAATTATATGTTTTTCCTTGGGTTCACCTTCTAATTTAGCTTCTTTAGGTTCACCAATTATATACTCTGTGACCATTATTTATGGCTAGAAACCAATTATGAGTGAGTACATCCCATGTTCATCTTTTTGCGTCTGGGATACCTCACTCAGGAAAGTGTTTTCTATTTCCATCCATTTGCATGCAAAATTCGAGAAGTCATTGTTTTTTACCGCAGCGTAGTACTCTAATGTGTATATATTCCACACTTTCTTCATCCATTCTTCCATTGAAGGGCATCTAGGTTGTTTCCAGGTTCTGGCTATTACAAATAATGCTGCTATGAACATAGTTGAACAGATGCTTTTGTCATGTGATAGGGCTTCTCTTGGGTATATTCCCAAGAGTGGTATTGCTGGGTCCAGGGGTAGGTTGATCCCGAATTTCCTGAGAAACCGAAACACTGGTTTCCAAAGTGGTTGCACAAGATTGCATTCCCACCAGCAATGTATGAGGGTACCCCTTCCTTCACAGCCTCTCCAGCAAAGGATATCATTGGTGTTTTTGATTTTAGCCATTCTCACAGGTGTAAGATGATATCTCAAAGTTGTTTTGATTTGCATCTCCCTAATCACTAAGGAGGTTGAGCATGACCTTAAGTGTCTTTTGGCCATTTGAACTTCTTCTGTTGAGAATTCTCTGTTCAGTTCAGTGCCCCATTTTTTAATTGGGTTAATTAGCATTTTGAAGTCTAGTTTCTTGAGTTCTCTATAAATTTTGGAGATCAGACCTTTGTCTGTTGCAGGGTTGGTGAAGATCTTCTCCCAGTCAGTAGGTTGTCTTTTTGTCTTAGTGACAGTGTCTTTTGCTTTACAGAAGCTTCTCAGTTTTAGTAGGTCCCATTTATTCAATGTTGCCCTTAATGTCTGTGCTGCTGGGGTTATGCTTAGAAAGCGATCTCCTGTGCCCATTTCTTGTAGGGTGCTTCCCACTTTCTCTTCTATCAGGTTCAGTGTGCTCGGACTAATATTGAGGTCCTTGATCCATTTGGACTTGAGTTTTGTGCAAGGTGATAGATATGGGTCTATTTTCATTCTTCTACAGGTTGATATCCAGTTGTGCCAGCACCATTTGTTGAAGATGCTTTCTTTCCTCCATTGTATACTTTTAGCTCCTTTATCGAAAATGAGGTGATCATAGGTTTGTGGGTTAAAATTTGGGTCTTCTATGCGATTCCATTGATCGACTTCTCTGTTTTTATGCCAGTACCACACTGTTTTCATTACTGTAGCTCTGTAATAGAGTTTGAAGTCAGGGATGGTAATGCCTCCAGAAGATCCTTTATTGTATAGGATTGTTTTGGCTATCCTGGGTTTTTTGTTTTTCCATATAAAGTTGATTATTGTCCTTTCAAGATCTGTGAAGAATTTTGCTGGGATCTTGATGGGGATTGCATTGAATCTATAAATTGCCTTTGGTAGGATTGCCATTTTTACTATGTTGATCCTCCCAATCCAAGAGCAAGGGACGTCCTTCCATTTTCTGGTATTCTCTTCAATTTCTTTCTTCAATGCCTTAAAGTTCTTGTCAAATAGGTCTTTTACTTCCTTGGTTAGAGTTACCCCAAGATATTTTATGCTGTTTGTGGCTATCGTGAAAGGTGAAGTTTCTCTGATTTCCCTCTCTGCTTCCATATCCTTTGTGTATAAGAGGGCGACTGATTTTTTGGAGTTGATCTTGTATCCTGCCACATTACTAAAGGTGTTTATCAGCTGTAGGAGTTCTTTGGTGGAGTTTTGGGGGTCACTTATGTACACTATCATATCATCTGCAAATAACGAAAGTTTAACTTCTTCTTTTCCAATTCGAATCCCCTTGATCCCCTTATGTTGTCTTATTGCTATTGCTGGAACTTCAAGCACTATATTGAAGAGATATGGCGAGAGTGGGCAGCCTTGTCGTGTTCCTGAGTTTAGTGGGATGGCTTTGAGTTTCTCTCCGTTTAATTTGATGTTAGCTGTCGGCTTGCTGTATATAGCTTTTATTATATTTAGGTATGACCCTTGTATCCCTAATCTCTCCAAGACTTTTATCATAAAGGGATGTTGAATTTTGTCAAATGCTTTTTCAGCATCTAATGAAATGATCATATGGTTTTTTTCTTTCAGTTTATTTATATGATGAATTACATTGATAGATTTTCGTATGTTGAACCAGCCCTGCATCTCTGGGATAAAGCCTACTTGATCATAGTGGATAATTTTTCTAATGTGTTCTTGGATTCGGTTTGCCAGTATTTTGTTGAGGATTTTTGCATCAATGTTCATGAGTGAGATTGGCCTGTAATTCTCTTTTCTGGTAGAGTCTTTGTGTGGTTTTGGTATCAGAGTAACTGTAGCTTCATAAAAGGAATTTGGTAATGACTCTTCTGTTTCTATATTGTGAAATACATTAAGGAGTATAGGTATTAGGACTTCTTGGAAGTTCTGGTAGAATTCCGCATTGAAGCCATCTGGACCTGGGCTCTTTTTGGTAGGGAGGTTTTTGATAACAAATTCTAATTCTTCACGACTAACAGGTCTATTTAGATTGTTCAGCTGGTCCTGGTTTAACTTTGGTAAATGGTATTTATCTAAAAAAGTGTCCATTTCTTTTACATTTTCCAGTTTTGTGGCATACAGGCTTTTGTAGTAAGATCTAATGATTCTCTGAATTTCCTCTGTGTCTGTGGTTATGTCCCCCTTTTCATTTCTGATCTTATTAATTTGCATATTCTCTCTCTGCCGTTTAATTAGTTTGGATAGAGGTTTATCAATCTTGTTGATTTTCTCCAGGAACCAGCTTTTTGTTTCATTGATTCTTTGGATTGTTTTCTGCGTTTCTATTTTGTTGATTTCAGCCCTCAGTTTGATTATTTCCAGTCTTCTACTCCTCCTAGGTGAGTCTGCTTCTTTTTTTTCTAGAGCTTTCAGGTGGGCTGTTAAGTCTCCAATGTGTGCTTTCTCTGTTTTCTTTAAGTGGGCACTTAGTGCTATGAACTTTCCTCTTAGGACTGCTTTCATTGTGTCCCATAAGTTTGAATATGTTGTTTCTTTATTTTCATTGAATTCCAGGAAGACTTTAATTTCTTTCTTTATTTCTTCCTTAATCCAGGTGTGGTTCAGTAGTTGACTGTTCAGTTTCCATGCATTTGTAGGCTTTCTGGAAGTAGCCTTGTTGTTGAATTCTAACTTTAGTCCATGGTGATCCGATAAGACACAGGTGGTTACTAATATTTTTTTGTAATTGTGGATGTTTGCTTTGTTACCGACTATGTGGTCAATTTTCGAGAAGGTTCCATGAGCTGCAGAGAAGAAGGTATATTCTTTCCTATTTGGGTGGAATGTTCTATAGATGTCTGTTAAGTCCATTTGCTTCATTACCTCCATTAATTCTCTTGTTTCTCTGTTAGGTTTCTGTCTGATTGACCTGTCCATTGGTGAGAGAGGAGTGTTGAAGTCTCCTACTATTAGTGTGTGCGGTTTGATGGCTGCTTTGAGTTTTAGTAATGTTTCTTTTACATACGTGGGTGCTTTTAAATTAGGGGCATAGATATTTAGGATTGAGACTTCATCCTGTTGAATTGTTCCTGTTATGAGTATAAAATGTCCCTCTCCATCTCTTCTGATTGATTTAAGTTTGAAGTCAACTTTGTTAGAGATTAGTATGGCCACACCTGCTTGTTTCTTAGGTCCATTTGCTTGGTAAGCCTTTTCCCAGCCCTTTACTCTGAGTAGGTGCCTGTCTTTGTGTTTGATATGTGTTTCTTGTAAACAGCAGAGTGTTGGATCCTGTTTTCGTATCCAATCTCTTAGCCTGTGCCTTTTTATAGGTGAGTTGAGCCCATTGACATTAAGTGATATTAATGACCAGTTGTTGTTAACTCCGGTCATTTTTTTAGTAGTAGAGTTTGTGTGTTTCCCTTCTTTGAGTTGTGCTGGTGAAGGGTCTCTAGATGTCTGAGTTATTGTGGTCATTGTTGGACTCCTTGGTTAGTGATTTTCCTTCTATTACTTTCTGTAGAGCTGGATTTGTGGCTACGTATTGTTTAAATTTGTTTTTATCCTGGAAAATTTTGTTTTCTCCATTTATAGTGAACGAAAGCTTAGCTGGGTATAGTAGTCTGGGCTTGCATCCGTGATCTCTTAGTTTTTGTAGTACATCTATCCAGGACCTTCTGGCTTTCATGGTTTCCATAGAGAAGTCCGGTGTAAGTCTGATAGGTTTGCCTTTATAAGTAACTTGGCCTTTTTCCTTTGCGGCTCTTAATATTCTTTCTTTATTCTGAATGCTTTGTGTTTTGATTATTATATGGCGAGGAGATGTTTTTTTTTGATCCAGCCTATTTGGTGTTCTGTATGCTTCTTGGACCCTCATAGGTACCTCCTTCTTTAGGTTGGGAAAGTTTTCTTCTATAATTTTATTAAATATATTTTCTGGACCGTTCAGTTGCACTTCTTCTCCTTCTTCTACTCCAATTATTCTTAGGTTTGGTCTTTTTATTGTGTCCCATATTTCCTGAATGTTTTGCGATGAGAACTTGTTGGACTTGCTGTTTTCTTTGATCAGTGCGTTTATTTTCTCTATGTTATCTTCAGCATCTGAGATTCTTTCTTCTATCTCTTGTATTCTGCTGGATATGCTTGTTTCTGTAGTCTCTATTCGTTTACCTAAATTTTCCATGTCCAGCCGGCCCTCTGATTGTGTTTTCTTCTTTGCTTCCATTTCAGTTTTCAAGTCTTGAACTGTTTCCATTATCTGTTTGATTGTTTTTCCTTGGTTTCCTAGGGTATCATTCACTGATTTATTCAATTCTTCAAACTTTCTGTTATACTTCTCATCCATTTCTACCAGGGCATTTTTTACATGCTGTTTAAGGGCGTCAATCACTTTCATAAAGTCAAATTTTTCTGCTTCTTCTTGGTTAAGGTATTCTTGTGCTCCTGATGTGAGGTCGCTGGGTTCTGGTGGTTTCATGTTGTTCTTCAGATTGCTGGGTGAATTCTTGCATTGGCGCCTGCCCATCTCTTCCTCCAAATGCTCCTCTATGGATCTTCTTTTACAGGATCAGGTCTCCTTGCCCACTGTTGTACCTTCCCAATGATGTCGCTCCCCAGTGATGGCTCTCCTAGTGCCCCAGTGATGACTCTCCTGGTGCCCGGATTGGTTCTCCGTGCTGCTTGGGTAGCTTGTAAACAAAGGGCCTGACTTGCTTGCTGCAGGCAGGCCGTCCAGATGGAACTTCTCAGCACCTAAACCTGGCCGCCTGGTGGCCCAAGCCTTAGTGTAGGAGCTTAAAATTGTTCTTGCGCATTGGTCCTAGCTTACACCAGGGCAGGGTTGGGGGGAGGGTGCTGGGGGGCTGAGTCGTGAGTAA
>JABTXL010003305.1:3586356-3622252 GCA_025134845.1 Neodon shergylaensis
TCCACAGCTAAGATCTGCTTTTTTATTCTCATGTGAATGTTCAATGTTTTGATAAAAAATAGAAAAAGACTAACTTTGTATCACTCATTGACTTTGAGTTTTTCACAAAAAGTATCTATATTAATGTAGATTTATTACAGGGCAATCTATTGTGTTCAATGATTTTGTTCAAAGTGTAAGCATTAATTTTGGTTAAAATAAGTTGTCATTTTAATTCTATCAATTGCTAAAATGGCCTGTTCTTAGATAACAATTCTTATTAAAGGGTCAGCTAAGCATGTGTGAGTTTCCAAAGATGAGGGATAATCTGCACCTTTCTTTTTGTGTTTGTAAAACAAAACTCTAAAAATCAACATGCTAAAATAATTAGTATATTATAATATTTAATTTTTGATATCTAAATTATATAACTATACAATAAGATATAAAATTATATAAATATACAATAAGAAAAAGGGTATGGGACTGTTGTAGAAGAAAAACTCATCAATTTAGTTCTATTCCACTTGAATTCTATATCAGAATTATGGTATGCAAATTTAAAATTAAAACAGTAGATTGAAAATATTATACTTAGGTTGGTATACTTTGGATGGGTTCCAAAATTATTTCACTTAATTTTTAAAACAATAGCATAATTTTAGCTATTCTCTGATATATATGTGGGTAATATTTGAAATTTTGTGAGAATGCAGTAATCTTTTCTCTACAATAAATAAGTGTAATGGCTTCCCAATCTCAGAATGGTAATAGCTTAAAAAGCTACACTTTTTTCACTATATACTTTACCATAAATTGTTTCCATATATCAAGAAATATATAAAAAAAATCCATAACTATAAGCTGCAATCAAATAAACTGTTTCTGTTTATTTATTCATACTAAGTGCTACCATCAATTATATTAAACATTAATTATATAAAGTACCATTGTGGGATGTTTCGTATTAGAATTTCAGTTTTAATTGATGTTTATGATTTAGTCATAAGGTAGGAAATTGTATGTGTTTAAAATATTATCTTAAGCCATTATAATATTCATTAAAACAACATCATTTATTCATCTGAATACAATTCTGATCATTGCAAGAGGATAATCTACCACAGAGCAATTGTCACACTGATTTTGGAGGTAAATGTATGTGATATGTTTGTTCTCCACAGAAAATCTGCTCAACTGTAACAATGAAAAGTGAAGTAAATGCTGTTTGCACATGTATTCTCATTCTATAAATACAGTACACACAAAACTTATTTTTCAAAATATTTGAGAAAATGTAAAGGAAACAGATTAAATAGTAGACACAAAGAGTTGTAAAAATCCATGTTACGTCAGGGTGGTGGTGGTGCATACCTTTAATCCCAGCACTCAGGAGGCAAAGGAGGAGGATCTCTATGGGTTTGATGCCAGTATGGTGTATGAAGTCAATTCCAGGACAAGCTCTGCAAAGCAACACAAACAAACAAATTCCATGTTACATGTCTTCCTTACATAATATAAAAATTCAAATTGCTTTTATCTCTTTCATAAAAACCATAATTTTCAGTATACATATTACATATGATAGAGTAGAACTTACATTTTATTTATCTTTAAAATAATTTATACTCTTGATTATTATCACAAAATTTATACTACTTTGGCCAAATTTATTTTTAAAGTTCCAATTACAATACAAATATACAAACTAATTTATAGAGTTTAAAAGATCTAAAATTTTTTGACATATATTAGAGCTAATTAAATTGTTTATACTTTTTAATGACCCTACTTAGATAAGATTTTATTTCTTTCAACTGGGCCAATTCAAACTAATATAGAGAAAAACCTGAACATTAGAAAAGAATGACACAACATTTCTAAAGTTCCTGAAAATATTTAAAAAAATGCTTCTTATTGACAACATTCTTAATTTTTAGAAAAATTCCAATATTTAACAATACTATGTGCTACCATATTTTGACCATTTTTAGTAATACAATATAACTAATCAGGGACTGTTGATTTTATTAACTTTAAAAATGTATATAGAGTTACATATATCCAAAATATAAAAGCATATTTTATTTTATAAATTTATATTTTAAGGTAGAATAATTTTAATTTACTCATTATGTAATTCCCATCTTTAATAGAAGCTCATCTCTTCTTTTCTTGAATTCAAATATTTAAATATTTCTAAGATTGTATCTTTTGCACATCAAAAGTTGAAGACACTAGCACTGACATGTGAAGCAAGGAGAACTGCTTCTGATTCACAGCATCATTTATCATTGTTAAACTACCAGTCTTGAAGCATTTGGGAACATGTGAGGCTTTCTTATAGAGAAGTAAAACCATGGAATGATGCAAGATGACTGTTCTCTAGAATGCATTTTAACAGTAATAGCTATATTTCAGGTGGTTTAACAAAGAACGTTTTTTATCTTAAAAGGCAATGTCTTTCTCATACAATTCTTTATTTTTGAAAATGCAATAAAGTCTTATATATTTTGTGAATATATCTTAATAAACCATGGGATAGATGATTCAGAGTGATCCTTGTTTCTGAAAGCACTTAAGGTCTTGTGTCTTGAATTCATTGCACCCTTATGTTGGTCTTAGAGACTACAAAAACAGCTGAATTAATTTAAAATTCAAAAATTCTGACAAAAATTTATTTATTGTTTCCAGATTTTTTAAAACCTGGCAGTACATGATAACTTCCATTGTTATTATAACTGTAGAGAAATGTTCATTAGAAACCAAAATCTATTTTTCAGCTAAAGCATTGGATCTCAACCTTTCTCATGCTGGGATTGTTTAATAGAGTTCCTCACATTGTGGTGACCACCAAGCATAAAGTTATTTGTTTTTATTTCATAGTTGTAATTTTTCTACTGCTATGATTGTAATATAAATATCTGATATGAAGGGTATGTGTTATTTGACGCCTGTGATAGGGTTGTTTGGCATTCCCCATAGTGGTGTGACAACCCACAGGTTGAGAATCACTGAGCTCAAAGAATGTAGCCATAAAATGATTCCTAACATTTGGTTTTTATTTTTATTATTATTATTATTATTATTACTATTACTATTATTATTATTATTAAAAATCTCCACCTCCTTCTCTCCTCCCATTTTCCTCCCCCTCTTCCCACTCCTCCTTCCCCTCCCTCTCCAGTCCAAAGAGTATTCAGGGTTCCCTGCCCTGTGGGAAGTCCAAGGTCCTCCCCCCTCCATCCAGGTCTAGGAAGGTGAGCATCCAAACAGACAAGGCTCCCATAAAGCCAGTACATGCAGTAGAATCAAAACCCAGTGCCATTACCCTTGGCTTCTCAGTCAGCCCTCATTGTCAGCCACGTTCAGAGTCTGGTTTGATCACATGCTCCATCAGTCCCAGTCCAGCTCCCATTAGATCAGCCCTGCCGTCTCAGTGGGTGGACGCACCCCTTGCAGTCCTGACTTCCTTGCTCATGTTCTCTCTCCTTCTGCTCCTCATTTGGACCTTGGGAGCTCAGTCCAGTGCTCCAATGTGGGTCTCTGTCTCTATCTCCATCTATAACAAGATGAAGGTTCTATTTTATTTTATCTTGGAGTAGGGTACAAGGTCAGAGGATAGATATGAGGGGATGGTCAGATGAATGGGATCAGGATACATGATGTGAAAGCCACAAAAAATAAATAAAAAGTGAAAAAATAAAGTATGATTATTCTCTTCAAGTCACCTCTCCAAAATGATACAACGCACACTGAAAATGGATAGAAAATTCGGTTGAATCTCTTAAACACTGTATTGCCCGTGAAAACCTACCTAAATAACAAGAGTAAAAAAAAATCATTCAAGACTTTTATGCATAAAGCAATAATAATGTCTCCAAACAAGATGCTCATTAACATAAAACTGTATTTGCAAAGATAGAGTGGTTTATAAACTATGAGCAGGACATAAAAATCTCCCTAATGCACTTTATAAAAACATAAGAAAGCATATAATAATGGTATCATAATGCATTTTCAAAGAGGATGACCCACAGAAGCTATAAACAGATAGTTTTTCATATTTCACAGATTAAAAATAACACTTGGGAGCTGGGAAAATCTAATTGTATGATGCTTAATTTGCTTGTGTAAGATTCATGGTTAAATCCCTATCTTTACAAGATAATAAAGTAAAATTTATACTAATATTAAGTAAATATATAATTTATGAATATAGTTAGAAGCAAAAATGTGTGCAAAGAAAAATATTATGTTATAATAATAAAAAAAATCATGACTTGTAAAAGAGGGATTTGCAATAAGGAAAGGGAAGGTTAAATGATATAAGTATAATATAATCTGAAAAAATAGAATAAATAATTTTAAAATATTGATATGTGAAGATGTATTAAACATTTAAAACCACTTTACCTGGTTCTATAAATAAAAAGAAACATACTGTTGGTATTGTGGTTGTTTGAAAGAAAATGTTCCCGAAAAGAGTGAAACTAATAGGAGGTGTGGTCTTGTTGGAGCAGGTGTAGTTTTGTTGGAAGACGTGTTTCACTGCTGTGCAGGCAGGCTTTGAGGTTCTATATATGCTTAAGATTCTGCAAAGTGGTCTAGACCACTTCTATTTGCTTGTGAGCAAAGATGGAGAACATTGGGCTACTTCTCCAGCACCGTGTCACCCTGCATACTACCATGTCACACCATGATAATGGATTAAACCTCTGAAAATATAAGCCACCCTAACGCCATGTCTCTTCACAGCAATATAACCCCTAACTAAGACAGAAGCTAGTACAGGGACAGGATATGGCTGTTTAGCCACTTTGGAAATCAGTATGGTGGTTTGAAGAAAATTGGGAATCAATCTATCTCAAGACCCAGAAATACCATACTTGGGCATATATCCAATGGAAGAACAGTCATACCACAAGGGCATTTGCTCAGTTTTGTTCATAGCAGCATTATTTATGATAGCCAGGACTTGGAAACAATCTGAATTCCCATTAATCAATGAATGAATAAAGAAAAAGTGAAATATTTAAACAATGGAATATTACCCAGCAGAGAACAAAACTTCGAAGTATTACACTTTAGCATGTTTATCATAACTTTTAGAGATTCCTTTCGATAGCTTCTTGTTGAGACAGTTTGTTTGTTCAGCAGGGAGGCACAGTTGCAGATGTCTTCAATGTCTCTTATTCTCAACTATGAGTCTGGAGTCATCCATACCACTGCAACAGAAGTTTCATTGGCCATAGTATCCACAGTTACAGGGACCACAGACATCCACAAGGTCTCCAGAGGAATTATAGATCAAAGACCTCATCATGGCCTCCAGTGGCAGCATAGACAATGAAAATCAGCATGGATCCAGAATGGATGGTGGACATCAACATGGCCTCTACATCAACATGGTCCATAGTGGCAGTTGTGTTTTTGATGTAGACATAGCTGACCTAGAATTTGAAATATAGGCCTGGAACTAACTGAAATCTACTTTAATCTGTCTCTAGAGGTCTCAAATTATAAGTGTGTACAAATCATGCCCTGATTTCACTACTTTTGGTTTTTATACTTTATTCTACATAAAGTAGAAAACTCTTAATTATAAAACTCTAGAATCAGTATTTTTTGTCATATGCAAATGATTACTAAAATTATTGGAAGTTTAGATTTTAAACTAAAATAACTATAATAACCTCGTGTGTGTGTGTGTTAGATCTGCTTTTAATTTTGTGAAGAGACAGCATAACCATGGCAACTCTTACAAAAAATATTTAATAGGGTTGGCTCAATTACAGTCTCAGAAGTTGAATACGTTATCATCTTGGTGGGGAGTTGGTGTCAGGCAGGAGAACACGGTACTGAAGTAGCTCAGTATACTACATCTTGAAGGTAACAGAAAGTTGACTGTCAAAATGGGCAGTATTCTGAACACAGGGAACCATAAAGCCTGGCTACACAGTGACACACTTCCTCCAACCAGGTTATACCCACTTCAGCATTTCACACCTCCTAATAATGCCAATCCCTTTGAGATTATGGGTGCTAGTTGAATTCAAACTACCATAACACACACACACACACACACTCACAATAACACACACATACAGTATGTTCTACTTGGCAGAGACTTCAGAAATGTAATTAATGTACTTTTTTTATTTTTATGGAACCTAAGGTATCACAATGGAGTCCCTACATAAGACACTCTACTCTTACAATCATAAGCAATATATGTCATACATCACTCTTATTCTGACACCGATGCATCCGTTAAAAGAACACTATTTTCTAGTTAAATGAGAACTTTGTAGTATGAACTACTAGGCTTAATGTTAAGGATTGAAACTCACCTTTTGTTATAGTTATATCATCGAACTATATCTCAAACTATCATCAAACTTTTCAGAACATCTTGCTTTTTGCATATATTTGTCCCTGACATTCACCTAGGAATACTCTTCTATACTTTTATTTATGGTAACTTTTCAATACATATTTATGAAAAGGATTTATTCACTTTTATAACATACATATTTTGAGCAGAAAAATAGTCAAAATTAAATAAAATGTTAATAAAATGGAATTTTTAGCAACTTAGAATATCTGATAGAAATTCCTTGTCTGGAAACTCCGCATACTTAATAGTAGACACTAAAACAGGAGAGAAAATAATTGAGAATTTAGGAATAGTTTCTTTTAATGCTTAAAAATACGCATTTATAAATTTCAACTTTATTAATTAGAAATATTGCTATTATTAGTCATGCCAGTCTGAATTTCCATAGTATTTTAATAATACGTTTCCATGTATACTTTAGACATAGATATTTAGTGGAAGAAATGTTTTATTTTAATAAAAAATAACAATTTTAGTAAGAGGATTTTTATTTTTCATTATTTTTACAATTTTAGTTTCATTTTTAATTATGTATAAAAGTGTGAGTCTTTCTATCTGTACATATGTGCACAAGAAAGAAAATTCCTATAGAAGTCAGAAGAGATTTTGTACCCAATAGAGTTAGAGTTCGGGATGTTTAAGACCTGTGTATTTGCTGGAAACTCAGCATAGAACCTTAGCAATAGTGATGTGTTATCTTAACCAGCGAGTTATCTGTCCAGAGTCCAGAAACCAGGTGATATATTTTAAATAAACACAGTTACATCATTAGCAATTATTTTATTCTAATTATAAAAAGATTTGAATTTTTGTTTAGTCTATACAATAAAATACAATAAATTAATTATTTCAGAATAATTTCATATTAAAATTAATACTTAAGTATTTTATGTATGACTTGTGAAACCTTAATCTGCATTTTCTAAAATAACGAATTATTAAACACTAAAATACTATAATCCCTCATGATTTTAGTTCCATAAGTAAATTTACACCATTTGTATTGATAAGATTCAATTCATTTCAACCTTAATCGCAATTCTTAAAAGACTAGTAAGCTCTTAAACAAGCACCCTTCACGGGATGCATGATAGAATTGTCATTTTAAAAGTCATCAAAGTTATTATCTTCACCAAATCACAGTATTACTTTATGATAAGTATTCTAACCAGAAGAACACACAAACAGCGACTATTATTTATCGCCATTTTTAAAGTCACATAATTAAATGTAGCCTGTAAATTGTTCATCACTATGCTGTACAAATGTTCAAAGAAATATAGCCTCAAACAGTGTTTTTCGGTATCATGCATATATTTATCTCTTAATTAGGAAAAGTGTTTGAAATTCCTCATGCTAAACAGATTTCATATAATCTACCAACACTGAGGAGGAGCATCTGCTGGAAAATGGATGATATATTTTTCTTATAACTATTAGAAAATCTGACAATGTAAATAGCCTATCCTCTTTATTTAAGCTTAATGGTTAGCTGATTTCTTTATCTGAGAAGCATTCCTAATAAATTTAAATATTGTGAGATCTCAAGAAATCTATTTGTATTTGTTACTGTACATGTAACTTTGCATTAATTGAATATATATAAAATTGCAAAGGCTCAAATTAAACTGTATAATTATGATTTACCTGCACTCTTTTGTCAAAGATTTACTAATAAATCTTTGTGTACAAACTTACATGTTAAAAACAGTGTCTTAAATTTTTCAACAATTTTTTAAGCATAACCCTAAATGAGTCTTTATCAAGTTATCATTGTACAAACATATTAAAAAGAAAGTGGCTTTCCAAGAGCATACTGAAAATAAGCCCACTAGTGTTTCTGAAAACTGATTCCAACTTATTTATCTGAAAAGATCAAGGGAAGACTCTTGGACATCATAATGAGACAAAGAATTATCTGTATATTTCATAATATAATTCACAGTTATACCAACACATTTTTCAATTTCATAGATGCAGAGAAATCAAATTTATTGAATTTTAGTGGCTTTGTCTTTCTCATCCACAGATCCTGAAGTGAAACCACTAATGTTGAAGGGTTAGAAAAGGTTATTCTCCTGCACTCACTGCGAAATGCTACTTTGATTGGCATTTCTTCTGCTACAATACTAGTTTATAGAGAAAGTTAACTACCCACATAGTGCTTATTTAAATTATTATAATATGTGATTCTGTTCTCTGAACATTTCCATTGTTTTATGTCATCATTATTAAACTTTCACTTCTCTGTCTTGTGTTTTCTTATGTTGTGTAGATTCCACAGAAGTTTTGGCATAAACCACGGTGTGTAATGCTAAGACCAGATGACTAAGGCTTCTTTATTATAGCCTTGTCATTATTCTTGTCTAGTGTAGTCTAATGATGAATGTATGGATCAAACGTCACATATTACTTTGATGAAGAAAACCATTACATTAGAAAAAGACATAAAATGATTATCAAGAAAAGCAACAGATACAAAAAAATGAAATTGGCAGATGAGAGCAAAAAGCAATTCTTTGAGGTAAAACACTTTATAATTTTGAACAGGTTTGTTGTAACTACATGTTGTAGCTTTTATAGTGCATTTAGTAATAAAACTGAAGTTATTTTGTCATTGTTCATTTTTGAAATCATTTGAGCAGTTAAAAATATTGCCAACTGTGAATTATTTCAACAATATCAATAGTTAAAGGCACACTCAGAAAGGAAATGTACTAAAACTGACCTTAATATTAGGTTTGCAGCATGTGCTAAGTTTAATTAATGTTTTTATGAAGCCTTCTGAGTATTGTGAATATTTAACTTTGGTACTTGGTATTGCAGCTTAGTATTTTAATATTACCAGTTTTGGAGGTATTTTATATGTTTTATCAGCTTTATGCTAATTGAGGTTCCATGAACATCTGCAATGATTTATCTCACAAGGTAATATATGTATATTAAAGGCTCATATATCCAGAATGAATGACAAATAGAGTTACTTCATGTGGCATATTATCTAAGAATATATATATATATATATATGTATATATATATATAAAATTTTTAAGAGAAGGGGAGCCAGGCGATGGTGGCGCACGCCTTTAATCCCAGCACTCGGGAGGCAGAGGCAGGCGGATCTCTGTGAGTTCGAGACCAGTTTGGTCTACAGAGCTAGTTCCAAGACAGGCTCCAAAGCCACAGAGAAACCCTGTCTCGAAAAAACAAAAAAAAAAAAAAATAAAAAATAAAAAATAAAAAAGAGAAGGGGATACTATGCTCAATGTGACAAATTTCTGTAAAATCTTTTCTATACCACTTTATCACTAAATTATTTTCACCCATTTAAAGTAAATATCAAAAAAAATTAACTTTACACAATAATTATATTTTTTGTATAATTTTATATTTGTATACGTATTGTAGTAGTTTTTGTTTGTATGTAAAATAATTTTCCCCTTTCTTTTCTTCTTTTCATTTCTTCTCATGCTGTCCTCTTTCTCTACTCTCAAATCATCATCAGATTTTAATTCAAATATAAACATATATGCTTAAATATATAAAACAATGAATTTTATGTCTTTCTTGGTAAGTTATAGCACTTTGCATATCTTGCTCTAGTTTGACCATAACTGAATATAAAATTAAATATTACAAAAATTTTAAGGACAGAACGTTAAAAGTAAAACAACTTAAGAAAGATAGACATGATCAAACTACTGACATTAATGAGTAGATGAATGACTGAATGGATGGATAAGAATAATCTCAACACCTTAAAGGAAAAAAAGAAGGATTTAAAAATGCTAAAGGAATTGAAAAGTAGAAAGAAATGGTGGGAGTTCACCAAAAATCAATTTTGATTGTGTTTAGGAAATATATAAAATCTTAAACTTTTTCATTCTACCCTATACTCAAATTAGCAATGAACACCATTTTATAAGTTATAATGCAAAATCTCATCTACAAACATTGAATGCCAGCAGGAAAGTGGAGTTGACAAGTTCCACCTACCTTGCTTACCTAGTCAAAAACATTCTAAATTATCTGAAGAGTACAATTTTTTCCCAATATTGATGGCTGAAAACACAGTTTGGGATATTTTCAGTAAAAATAATTTTTATTTATTTATTTATTTATTTATTTATTTATTTATATTAAAGATTTCTGTCTCTTCCCCACCTCCGCCTCCCCTTTCCCTCCCCCTCCCCCAATCAAGTCCTCCTCCCTTGTCAGCCCAAAGAGCAGTCAGGGTTGCCTGCCCTGTGGGAAGTCCAAGGACCACCCACCTCCATCCAGGTCTAGTAAGGTGAGCATCCAAACTGCCTAGGCTCCCACAAAGCCAATACGTGCAGTAGGATCAAAAACCCATTACCATTGTTCTTGAGTTCTCAGTAGTCCTCATTGTCCGCTATGTTCAGCGAGACCGGTTTTATCCCAGGCTTTTTCAGACCCAGGCCAGCTGGCCTTGGTGAGTTCCCAGTAGAACATCCCCATTGTCTCAGTGTGTGGGTGCACCCCTCGCGGTCCTGAGTTCCTTGCTTGTGCTCTCTCTCCTTCTGCTCCTGATTTGGACCTTGAGATTTCAGTCTGGTGCTCCAATGTGGGTCTCTGTCTCTGTCTCTGTCTCCTTTCATCGCCTGATGAAGGTTAATATTCAGGAGGATGCCTATATGTTTTTCTTTGGGTTCTCCTTCTTATTTAGCTTCTCTAAGAACCTGAGTTATAGGTTCAATGTCCTTTATTTATGGCTAGAAACCAAATATGAGTGAGTACATCCCATGTTCCTCTTTTTGGGTCTGGCTTACCTCACTCAGGATAGTGTTTTCTATTTCCATCCTACCCCTGGACCCAGCAATACCACTCTTGGGAATATACCCAAGAGAGGCCTTATCATACAACAAAAGTATATGCTCTACTATGTTCATAGCAGCATTGTTTGTAATAGCCAGAACCTGGAAACAACCTAGATGCCCTTCAATTGAAGAATGGGTGAAGAAAGTATGGAATATATACATATTAGAGTACTACTCAGCAGTAAAAAACAAGGACTTCTTGAAGTTTGCAGGTAAAAATAATTTTTAAAAATGTACTTCTTTGAGCTGACAAGGGAGGGGGACTTGGTTGGGGGAGGGGGAGGGAAATGGGATGCGGTGGTGGGGAAGAGACAGAAATCTTTAATAAAAAAAATAATAAAATAAAAAAAGGGAAGAGCAAACGTGAAAAAAAAATGTACTTCTGTAATTTTTGAAACCAGGTTTTTAAAAGAATATACCACAAGCAGTCCTTCCAGGCTGGCTTGTAGCAGAACCCATACAGAGACAGTGCAGCAGTCACATCGTTTTTTTTTTCATGGCTGCATCAATTCTGTAGTTATTACATCATCATTTTTGCAGCTTCTTTGCTTGTCAACGATAAAGACTTGGTTTGTCCGTCTATTTTTTTTCTGAATTAATGTGAAAAGAATCATAATTTCTTCTATTTGGGGGCATGTGATACATTTCAAGAATTCAGTTTTTTTCTTCCTTAGGTGTATTAGCAAATAATGAATAAAGAAAGAATCAGTCAGTAAGTGCTGGCATTATATTTGTTTTCTCTGCTTTCAGCACTTATATTAAAGTTAAGTGGATAATTTCCTTCTTTTGCATACCAAGATGAGGTTAAAGAAAGACAAGTTCTCCCAATACTGTGATTAGAATTTTCGTGGGCTCCCGTCTTCTAGAGTGCGGATTAGATGAGACCAGGCAAACCATGATCACACTGTCATGCCTTTCAACCATGTTCTGTTCCTCCTTTGAACAGTGAGTGGAAATCAGTCCTTCTTTACTTAAATTGCCTCTTGGTATTCTGCAGAGACTGTGAAAGTAATTAATATAGGGTTTTCTCATAAATAGTTCATAGTTTATACCTGAACACAAATATACAAATAAATACCATAGAATTAAAAATACAGTTGTTTACAGTATTTAGAAACATTTAAAGATGACACTGTATTAAGTTTGGAAAAATATAGGTGGTTATATCAAGCCCTCTTGAAAAAAATACAGGAATAATATGAAGTGTTTGCTGTAAAATTTTGCAAGTATTCATATTCTATTTCATAAACATATTGTTTCTTATTGCTATTTTAATATCATTTAATATTATAATTTTTACATGCTTATTCATATGTTGACATTTTGTACACTTTAAATTTTAACCTACTAATATTTCATTTTCTTTTGTAACTTGCCAAAAACAATTCCAGCTTTCATAACTTGTCAATTTATTAATGCTCATATATCTGTCTTCTCATAATTCAATAAAACATTTTCTTATTTGTATAGCTAAATTCCCTCTACATGTGATTCTCAGGTTTGTACCAATAGTTTCCAAACACAAAAGAAACTATGATATTATTTCAAATGTGTTTTCTCACCATCAAGTTAATAAATTGTGCCTGTTTTCAACAGTTTTTTATTAACATATGCTAATAATATATAAATGCAGGTTAAATATGATATTTTTCATGTGTATCCAGTGTTTTTATCAAACCCACTTGCTATCCTCCCTTTTCCCCATACATTGCTACCCTTCTTCTCATCAACCAGCTCTCTTCTACATTTTGTGTCTTCTTAGTTTTCGCAGCCTCTAATGAACATTCTTAGAGTTGTTTTATAGTAGCAGGGTGGCAATTTATCTATAGAAGCATGAACATTTTATTTTAATCTGTGTGTGGGTTCTTAAAACCGAAACTGGAAGCAGAAACTGAAGCATTGTCTTGGAAAAGTGTTGCTTACTGGCGTGCAAACTTAGCTTGCTCAGCTTTCTTTTTTATACAGCCCAGGACCAACTGCCCAGGTGTGACACCACTCACAGCAGACTGGGTCATCATTAATCAAAGTCTTGCCTACAGGCCAGACTGATGGAAGAAATTCCTCAACTGAGATTCCCTTTTCCCAAATGGCTGTAGTTTAGTCAATTTCGTTAGGTTTTGTGGTTACTTGTGAAAGAGTAGGCTCTCTATGTGACTCTCTCCCTTCCAGGAAAAAGTATCAATAGGATCAACATTGGAGAGATCTGTTTATATAACATTAAGAGTGAAACTCCCTCATCTCCCTTCCATGACAGAGTATTGACAGGGCCAACCTTGTAGACATCTGTTGCTATGACATTAAGAGGGCAATTGCCTAATCAATGCTGGGATTCACAGCGTTAGCAATTTATTTATGTAACAAAACTAGAGTACAGCACCCAGGTTTTAAGGTATACTCAGTATAAATTACTGTTTGGTTTGTTTTGCTTAAAATGGAGAATAAGGCTGAGTTGACTTCAAGGGTCTCAGTGTCTAAATTCTCACCATGAAATCCTTTTCAGCATTGTTTTGATTCTTTTCTTTTTGTGCTAGGTGAGATTAATCATGAAACTATGTCCAGGAAACATGTAACTAACAAATAATACATACTCATTCAATACTAAGAAAACTGAAATTTCCTGTCAGCAGTTGAAGTATTTCAGGATTAAGAAAGTATGATTATTTTTACTAAAGTAAGTTTCATTAGGCAATGTCAGTGCCCATTTAGAGTTTGATGCTGCTGCACTGGCTAAGAGAATGATGGACACAGACATTAGTGTAATATTCATTTTGATGTTAAATGTTCAGCTTAAGCTGTTAAATCAAGTGAGAGAAAATTTATGCACACCCATGTTTATCTCTTCTGTCAGGCATTATCTTATCCTCCTTATTTTACTGAGCCCATGAAAGTGACTAATTAATCATGAAACGCGTCTTCTTTGGTGTTCAGGTTAACACTAATGTCTGCCCTACCTACTTGAAAGTAAAAGCATGCCAGAACTGGAAGTGAATTATGCTATTATATTGCTGGAACTTTGTACATCGAGTCATTCTCTGAGAACAGTGTAGATTCCTCCAAATATATGTACATGCCTAAAACCAGCCTCTGCTTGGAAACATTTAAGTAATGCTTAACAATATTGCATTTTAATCTGTTTACTGTATGTTGTTTGTCTTCTCAGAATTAATAGTTTTCTAATGGAAGAATGTTGATGATATAAATGTAATGTAGCTGATTCTTTCCAACAATTAGTTGTGTTCAACTTAGATATATGTGTCTGTGGTTATTCCATGTTCGTTGCTTTAGCTGCTCAGTGGTGAAACTGAAAGTGTCTAAGTCTATTCCCTGTTAGTTCACAGGTTATAAACCAAATGTCAAGTTCTACTTTCACTCCGTTCTTGTTACTGTTTTTAACAAAAAGAGGGAAAAGTTTAAGACAAATTTTAGGCAGAATTTAGTGTTTTGTTTTCCTGTTGGAAAATTAGTGGTTTTCTTATTAATGTTTTACATCCAGAAGAATTAACTCAGAAAATATCAAATTTGCAGCTGGACTGACAGCTCAGTTTCCAAGCACTTACTTGCTGGACTCACAGAGGAATTGCATTCCATTCTTAGCACCCACACTATGTGTGTCACAACCTCCTCTTTCTCCATCTCCAGGGACCCAAAGACCCACTCTGGCGTCCGCAGGCACAACTGCACAGGAGCATACACAATCATGCACATACATAAAAATAAATCTTAAAACTGAAAATCTCCAATTTTACAACTACAAGAAAAAAAATATATGCATCAGTAATATGCTCAGAAGACACATAGCAGTTCTTGATAATGTATCATGTCTTTACAACTTTATATAACTCACCTTGGAATTTCATTTATTTTTGAGGATTCGATTATTTGCATAGTGATATTCCATAGACTGTTTATTAGTAATCATTTAGTATAAGTGTACACACACTCCTTGATATATTTAAAAGAGGATTTTGATAGCTATAGAATATTCCAAATAAGGCATGCTTACAATTATAATTACCTTTTCTGCCATTTTTCTATAAATTTAAAATTTCATATGTATTCCTTTACATACATTTTTTATTTATGATTCATACTTTGACTTAATTTCACCTTTATTATTTCTTTATTTACTGTTTGTTAGTGCTCACAGACTTTATTACAGGACATTAGCAGCAGAAGCAACCTCAGCTGACCCTAACCAACTATCCAGCCCAAAAGTAGGAACACAGAAGCTCATTTCCTAGGAGTAGCTATGCTGAAAAGGGATCAGTTAAGAAATGATGAGCATGACAGGTGCCCCTAGGCCTCAAGACACAACTATATATAGGAACTCGAGTTTCTCTCTCCAAACACTTCCTGGCCAGGCACAGTATTCTGCCTTGTCATTCTTTGATATGAATGTAACAATGACTTCCTTCATGGCAATGTTTGAGACAAGTTGTTTGTGTCAGAATGCTCTGGGTCAAAGGAGCAGAGTGACCTACATGGTGCAGGTGGTCTTCAATGTCTGTCTGGTAAAAGTCGATACCACTGGATGTGATGCAGGGTTCCCAAAAAAGCTCAAAGATAATCTTTCCACACATCTTCTTCTATACCTGAGAGAAGAATACTTCCAAGGCAGTCATGTATTTATCATGTTCGTCCTCTGTGCAGGCCTTCTGGATCCCTACATAACCTCCACATCATTACCCTTGTGGTACCACTGACACTCTTCCAGCTGCTCTGGCCAAGGAGTAGTGAACTTGGTGAGACAGGAGTCTCTCTCTCTCTCTCTCTCTCTCTCTCTCTCTGCTGGAGGATTTTCATTACCCTTCCTGCTTCTCAGCCACTAAAAAGGGCACTACGAATATCATCTCCTAAAATGAGTCTCTGTCCTTGACCAAACTATAGGCTTGCTGCAGATGGCATGGTCGCATCATAACTCTCCCTCTCTACCTGACACTGCCCCGGGATGAAGCACAGACTTCTTCTAGGCTTCCCTGGAAGTCACCAAGTGCTTGTTAAGGCTCCTGTAGCTTCAGATAGTGCAGGCCCCGGTTGGTGTATTACACTGCCACAGTAGGATCTTGGTGTTGGAGGAGCCTGACATATTGCTGCTTCTGGATGCTTTCAGTCCAAGAAGAGATGGCTGCCTTGTTTCTTGAGCTCTTGAACACTTACCCCTAGCCACCAGTACCCAGCTCCTAACTGCCCACCATTTCTGCCTTGCCCTTTATGGCACTTATCACATCATGGCTTAGGTTCCACACCTGACCACCCAGCTCTCAAAACTTTATCTTACTTTGGCTTACTTTTAAATACAATATATGTCAACGAATTTAAACATATCTGATAATTTTAATATTTAGTTACAATTAGTTATACTCTTATACCATTTCTGTTTTCCAAAGAATTAACCTTATTTCCATTCTGTAGCTTTGGATTATATTCCATTTTAAGAATCTGGTCCTATAGTTTACTTTTCCACAATATTTAATTTACTACAGCCATCTTTTGTGGCTATATACAAAACTCAGACTTTTTTCTATTGTACATTGCTCTTTGGTATTACTTGAAATATTTATTACACATCCAATAAATTGTCCTTTTTAAAGTTAATTATGGTCTACATTTCCATTTTTCAAACAAAGATTATCCATAGTTGAGATGGAGGAAGGACAGAGATGAGAGCAAGGAAAGAGATACCTTGATTGAAGGAGCCATTATAGGGTTAGCAGAAATCAGGCTCTAGAGAAATTCCCAAGAATCTACAAGGATGACCCCAGCTAAGACCCTAAGCAATAGAGGAGATGGGGACCGATCTTGACTTTCCCTGTAATCAGACCAATGATTATCTTAATTATCACCATAGAACCTTCATCCAGCAACTGATGGAAATAAAGGAAGAGACCCACATCAGAGCAATGGACTTCCAAGGTCCAATTCAAGAGTGGAAGGAATGAGAATATGAGCAAAACGGTCAAGACCATGATGAGTTCATGCACTGAAACATTTTACCTGTGCCAATAGGAGCTCACCAACTCCTGCGGGACTGGGAAGGAAAGAGCATAGGACCAAACTAGTCCCTCTGAATGTGGTTGACAGATTCATGGCTGGGGCAGTCTGAGGGTCCACTGGCAGTGGCACCAGAATTTATCCCTACTTTATATACTGGCATTTTGGGATCCTGTTCCCTTTGGATGTATACCTTGCTCAGCCTAAATATTGTAGGGAGTGCCTTGCACCTTCCCCAAAGCAATATGCCTTACCCTCTCTGAGGATTAGATGGGGGTGGGGTAGGAGGGTGTGTGGAGAGAATGGGAGGAGGGGAGAGAGTCGGAACTTGGATTGGTATATTTTAAAAATCTAATAAATTGAAAAATAAAACAAAGGTTACAAATAAGTTAAGTTTCATGCTTGGTAATCCACTGGTCTTACTTTTTTTATTCCTGTAAGTTTGAGATGATAGCAAATAACATGTATTGCTTTTTTGTAAATGTGAATAGGGGTGTCAAATTTTCATTGTATGTTTGCTTCTTGTAAAGGTAGGTATAGCATGAAATTGGATGCACAAAAGCTATATCTCTTATTGGAGAAATCCAATAAGAGGATAGTGATATGAAAATTATTTCAGCAGTATCATCTGTAGATGAGAAGATAGAAAAACAGTCTAACAAAACAATACTATGCCTCTCGCTCATACACACGTACATATAACCAGTTCCCGCAGAAATTCAATGTGTACAGCTGTTGACTTCATATTTCTTTGGCATATTGTTATTTTTGTTATATTGCAGAGACTATGTTTATCATATGAATAAAAATAATTTTTTCTTGAAGTTTTTATAGAATTCTTTGTTGTTCCAAACAGTTACTAAGTCAGCTGAATAAGTCCTGATAGTGTGATAATGAGAAACTGTTTGAAAATACTTCAGAAAATATGTGCACATACCATAACCATAATGAATACTTTGTGTAATGTTGGGGCTTGCAATTATATGTATGCACATTTTCTCTCACTTTTTAAAATGTGAAATTAGCAAACATTCAGTGACAAATCAATCAATAACCTAGCATTTTAGTCCTCTCTTAGAACAATACAAAACCATGATACTGAAACTTTAAGTATCTTAGATTTGACATATAGAATCTAGCTCTTTTACTACTAGTTATAAACAAGAATCAAAAAAAATAATTATTTTTTAAATTAGTTGTTTTGTGTGTTTAGGTATTTTGTCTGTCTCTGTGTGTATACTATACCTGTGAATACGGACCTGAGAGGTCATAATGGGGAACATATCCAATGAAATTGGGATTGCAGGAGGTTTTATCATGGTATTATGCTGGGTAGGAAATCTGGGTCCTTTCCAAAAGCCCTAAGTACTCTTAATAGCTGAACTTTCCCTCCAGCCCAAAATTCAAAGAATATTTTGCAACTCTCTTTAGAATTCACTCCAGAACTCTTTTATCTTGCAGAATTCAAACAATAGACCTTAAAACTTATTTGGAATTTATGCTTTCTTTGAGTGAAGAGAAGAGAAGAAGGAGAAAGCAAGAGAACAAGTATGAAATTGGGTACTAAGGGAGGCGAGAGGATATGGAGAAGGGAAAATCATGATCCAAATATATTGTAAAAAAATTCTTGCCCATTCTCTCCTTTCCCAGTGCTACTTAAAATCACTTTTCTATTACCAGTGTCTCTGATTTTGACAGCTTCAAACTTGGTAGTGGTTATAAAATACTGTGGAAATTATTCCACACACATGTATTCTCGATATTATACTTAATACAATTTCCTCACCATTAACCCATTGTGCCCACCAAAGGGCATCTTTCCTTTTTATTGCTTGTTCTACCACAGTTATATCATTTTCATATGTGTCCACATTCAAGGGGTACTGAATACTTTTAGCCCTGTTGCCAGAGGTGGCTAGTTCTCTTCCCAACCTCCCTGACTCAAAATAATCACACAGAAACTATATTATTTGCAATACTGTTTGGTCAATAGCTTATGAATATTTTTAACTAGCTGTTATATCCTAAACTAACCCATCACCACTAATCTGTGTATCACCACAAGGTTGTGGCCTCCCAGCAAAGTTTCAGCGTGCTCCATCAGAGGCCTCTTTCTCCTGCAGGCAGCTACATGGCTTCTCTCTGACACAGCCTACTCTCTCTTTCTCTTTATATATATATATATATATATATATATATATATATATATATATATATTTCACTCTGTTAAGCCATTGGCCAAAAGCGGCTTCTTTATTAACCAATAAAAGGAATTCCCACACCACAGCCTTTTTCCTCATTTGTTATTTTCAGTTGGCTTCTTTTGCTGTTGATGATATTAGCCATCCTAGTAAGTGGAAGGAAAGATCATAATGCTTTGATTTTTTTTACTTACCCAATATTCAGGAATATTACTTGAGATTTTTATTGTAACATTTTTGTATATCAATATATCTATTGAGAAATGACTAAAGCTTTTGGGTTTTATTAATATTGAGTTTTAGGATTATATTGCATATGCAGGACAACATAATTATTGAATAAAATGGTCTTCATTGTATCAGAGTTAAATTATGTAAATATATCACATGAAGGGGTGGACCCTTTTATAGGAAATTGTTAAGATGGTTGAGATATAGCCCCGGATTTCAAAATCAGTATCATGCTGACATTAAGACATATTGGGCATAAGTATGTTATTAAAATGCTTAAAATACTAAAATCTTCATTTCTTTATGGGAATTTCTTAGCCTCCTTATTTCTTCAAATTTGCAGATTTTACCATAATAATAGTATTTTTGAGATTGTGCACTTATGTTATGTGCCCAAATAAAATAATTGTATTCCAAACATAGGATTTTGCATTCATTGATAGCAAAATTAATTTTGATTAACTAACACTAAAACTCATATTTTTAATTTTTTTAGTATATGTAAATGTAAATTAAATCCACTATTTTACATTTAGGGCAGTATTATCTAAAACTGCAAAGAGAGAAAAAAGTAATTTCAAATGTAAACATCCAATGCAAAAGCTAATCTCTCTTGAAAAGTGTTATTTGTGTAACTAAACTGATAATAGAAGGACTTTTATCTAAGAAAAATATCTAATTTATTGCATAAAATGATAAGAAAATTGAGGAATTTTGTTGTATTCTCGAGCTTTCACAAACCAAAGATAAATATTATAGGATTCTAAAATATTTCACATAATAGCTTATATAATAAAGATTTCTGACATTATTATCTAGATAGTTATCCAAATTAAAATTTTTATTAGGCAAATGTAATACACATTAATGAAATTGAATCATTTAATTTATCAATTCAACTTCTGAAAATCATCGTGGAATTTGTAATGCTGTCTTCTAAGTTGCTTTCCTTGGTTAACCGATTTGATGTTTCCCCAACCACAATTCCTCTCATTCAGTTGAGTATTTACAGTTAGCCCTGGAATTTATGTGTAAGTATAGGAATTCAGAGAGTGGAAAACATCAGTGATCCCATTAACACAACTGTGGGAAGCCTCAATATTCTCACGTTCATTTCCTTGAGATCTCTTCTCTAACTGGACCCTGCAGTACTTTTTATTTTTGCACTGAACAGCAATATAGACCACTGATGAAAGAGGATTCATCCAATTACTATGAGTAAAGTAGCTTTAACTTCCTTTAGCTATCCGCTAGCAAGATATAAAATGACACTTACCGGACACATCAGTAGCACAATAGGGCCTTTATTGATTTTCATATCATGTTCTTCAGTCTGAGATGGCTCCCCAGAGAACACCACTTCCCAGCAGGAAAAAATTGCCTTTTCTATGTTTGAATTCTCAGGTCTATTAATGCATCCCTAGCTGGAGACAGTGTCATTTTCATTCTATTTCTTTGTAGTTGATGTGTCTACAACTTGCTATTGTAGTGCCTAATGGATGTTGGGGTTATAGGTCAAAGTATGAAAATAAAAAAAAAAGAAATTGCTTAGCCTGTGAATCAATAAAAGGGACTCTTAACACTTTTTTCTAAGTATAAAATGTGCAACCAATGTAGTGTGATGAATGCATTCAACCATGTACTAAAACTATAAATAGAATATTTCTACTTTCAACATTTATGTACTCAAAATGAAGATAAGATGTCACTATTTCTTAATATACTGTATCTAGGTCAAGGAAATTAACCAATGCACATTTGATTAAAATATCAAAATGTTTTCAAAAGTCACCTTATAATGACACTGGAGATCCTTTTATCACTTCCTTTAAAATGTCTGCTTCAAATAAAAATTTTTAGAAACAAAGTCATATTTTAAGGTAACAAAGGTTACTTTTTAAACGGACTATTTTATAATCATACTTGATTATAGAATATCCCAGTATTTAAAATTATCTTTATCAGTTTATACAGGGAAGAGACTTACTTAAAATGTCATAAAACACCAAAAGTAAAAACAGTATTATTTTCAAATGAAGTTTAAAGACTTTCAACTGCTATCCAAATTTATTCACTTACAGTTTTGTTAACATGTTAGAAATGTGAGATTTTAGGACTCGTTAGTTAAATATTTTCTTCCAATGTTATATGCTTTTATTCATTTTGTAAATACATGACACACAGAAATAACTCACAAATAATTATGAAGGTAAAAGTAGGCCAAAATACTTCGTACTAATCTTCAAATATTCAAGATAAATGCTTAACTAATTTCATGAAACACACACACACACATTTATATACAGGAGAATGTGGTTCAAAGATTGGATAAACACAAAGCTACAGAGCCCCAGAATGAACAGCTGGTCAGTCTTCGTTTTAAAACACATTAATACCTACCCCCTAAATTTCCCCTCAACTACCTATTTAATTTGTTAGCTATTTAATGATTACATGTAAGTGAGAGGGATGTGGTTGGTGAATTTTACAAGAATTGAATGGATCTTGTAAAACACATTTAAACACACTGGTTATGTTTACTCATGGTTTAATTTAAGTGTTACTTTACTAGAAATGAATTTCTAGCATGATACTTTAACTATACTCCTAGGGAGAAAGTCATATAAAAATGCTTTATGGAAAAATAATTTGGTGGAGAGAATTTATTAAGTAACATAGATATCATTGTATTCATAGCCCATATTGATTTTTGTCTATGTGATATATATATATATATATATATATATATATATATATATATATACATATATATATAATAACTTCAGAGTCACTGATATATTACATGAGCAATCTGAAAGAGATGAAAAGGGAATAATCAAAGATACATAAAGAATAATAATAAAAATCTTCAGTGTAATGTAAACATGAAAGTGAGTACTGTATTTTAAAAGTCAAAGACAAATAAAATTGTTCAAGAACAAAATTTGATGTAGATCAAAATAAATACAGACTTTGAACAAATGTTGTTCAAACTAACACTGGCCAAAAAATTATGAAATTTAATCACCACAGTGTAAAACCATTCAACCCTGATACTATTGAATTGTCTCTTATGTTTTTTTGTCAAAAATAAGAAATGATCATATTTGAACATATAACTCTCTTCTAAAATAAATGGTCTGGAATACAGGTAAAATACAATGTGAATTTTATGAAAATTTAAATGTACATTTTACTTTGTTTTCTATTCCTAAAGTACAACATAGCCCAGTATAGTACATACTCCTAGAAGAATATGGATTCACAAAACTTGAATCAGAAAGATCAGAAGGATCAAGGCAGCCTGAGTTATCTAAGGTCAAGAATGATCTTGTCTACACAGAAAATCACTCTCAGTAATCAAAATACAGGCAGAAAAGCAATATATGTATCATCATGTACACATACATCTCTAGAACACTGACCAATCTTATCACTACTATTTCTTTATCATTATTTCAATTCATTGTGAGCCAATCTTGTGGCCTTCATTGTGGCCCAATTTCAATAAATATTTTTATTAACATAATGGAACCAGAAATCTATTTTGTCTCTTATATTTTATGTACAAATTCTTATCAAACTTAAAACATACATTATGTAAATATAGATGCACTTATATACATATAAACAATATATACACCTATCAAATATTTGATATATAGTTTGTTATATTTTTTCAGATATGTTCATGCTTAAACTTGTTCCCCCCAGTAGACTAGACTTTATGAAAGCACGCAGTAAAGCATGCATGTGGCTTTTAGGGAATATGTATTATAACAAAATTATATAACAAAGCAAATAAAAAGCATATCAAAAAGTAACTGATTTGATAGTAAATAAAACTTTGTTATAACCCTAGGGACAATAAGTTTCATTCCAACAAAATCTTATTTAGCACTTACAAAGAAATAAACTATCATTGTCCCCAATTCATCTAAATAATATGTATTCTAGGACTGTGTATAGTCCATACATATTTTTCTTGTCTTTCTGGAAAGAAGAGAAATCGTTAGTTTAGAACATCCTGAATATATGGTCCAAGGTCTTTAAAATTATATATTTTTCATAATATTGTGGTTGTAATAAACATATAGATTTTACTTTGTTCAGAAGATTATTATTTAATTGTTCTTCTTAAGTTTTCAGGTAATGTAATCTTGAATTTTCCCATATGATTTTTCATTAAAATCCACAATAATTATGTGCAATATGTTAAGCTTTTAGAAACAATAATCTTTTCCAGAACATATTTATTGAATACACACATACACATATATGTTTACACACACACACACATACACACACACACACATATATATATATATAGCTGTGATATGTGTACACACATGCTCCCATACTTGTATGTACACATATAAATTTACTTCCATCCCAAAGTCATGCTGTTGTTTAATCTGTATTATTTAATTTAAAAGATGAGGAAATAATTCTACTGTAATATTCGAAGGTAACTGTTTTATGAGGGAGACCACAAATAGGTCTGTGCTGAATGTCATGGCTGAATGTTTATTTCTTTAAAATGAAGAAACCAGAGTATAATCACAATAACAAGTGTTTCTCTTACTATGGTGTTCTAGAGCTTCTCAGAACTGTGCAAACCATGATCTCCACCAAATATGACCCTTTCACCTTGGAGCTGTATCATGAACCAAATAAATTTCTGTATTTTAATATAAAATCTTCATTCATGTTACTAGTAATAAAAACTGATTAAGAAATATTACCTACCAAATAGACACAATTCTCTCAGTGCTATTTAAATTTATCTAAATGCCGTGGATATTATAATTCATGTAAAGATTAAATAAAGCTTGTCATAGTATGGAGTGATAGTTCAGTCAGTAAAGTATTTCCCTTGCATACAAACACACCAGACTTTGGCCCTCAGAACACATAGTTTTAAAAAGCTGAGGAGGCAACATTTATAACCCCCGTGTCAGAGAGAACAAAGAAAGGTGGACCTCTGCAAGCCAAAGACCAGCACAGTGTGCTAGAGGTGGTGGGGACCCAAAGTCAAATGATACATCTTAGGCCTGAAATAAATTTATGTTCTTTGGGAGCCTAGTCTGTTTGGATGTTCACCTTCCTAGACCTGGATGGAGGTGGGAGGACCTTGGACTTCACAGGGCAGGGAACCCTGACTGCTCTTTGGACTGGAGAAGGACGGGGAGAGGGTGTGGGGGAGGGGGAAGGAAATGATAGGAGGGGAGGAGGTGGAAATTTTTAATAAATAAATAAAAAAAGAAAAAAGTTTTCTTTTTTGATAACTTCACATATATATATTTCAGTTTTACCATTTTATTTCTTTACCCTCCCAGTTACTCCCAGGTTGCTCCTACTGCTTTTATTAACTCAACCTCTTATGTAATCTCATAAATTGATCTACTAAGTTCATATAGTGTTGCGAGTATGCATATGAGTTTCAAAATTGACCACCTGGGATGAGATAACCTTTATCAGGGCTCATCACAAAGAAAACTGATTTTCCCTCATTCAGCAACCTGCATCTAAATAGGAGATCTTGTGGTCTGTTCTCCCTTCCATGTTGGTGCATCCATTCATGTATTTATTTTGCATAGTTTGCATAGTCTTATTGCTGAGATTTTGTGTGTATAGTATCTCCATGATTTCTAGATGTCCTCTCTATGCTGGTATGCTGGTATGCTGACACCCTGGCTCTTACATTTTTGTTTTGTTTTGTTTTCTCTTCTATGATAACCCCAGAGCCTTACATGTAGGTGTTGATTGTACTTTACCAGTTGGGACTGGGCTCTCAAATTTCATTTATCCTCAGCATTTTGACTAGATAGGAGTCTCTATATCTGCTTGGGGGTAAGACAAACTTCTTTGTTGATTGAGAGCAATTTTTATCTACAAGAACAAAAGTAAGTATTTATAATGCAGTTAAAAATTGTAGTGATTTGGTTGGTGGTACACTCTTTTAATTCCAGCACTGGGGAGGCAGGTTGATATCTGTTAGTTCAAGCCCCATCTACTCTACAGAGTAAGATGCAAGGCTTCCATGGCTACACAGAAAAACTGTGTCTTAGAAAAAGATTAATTTGATTTAGAAAAGTGGTGTACTAAATCTTCCTCTAGCTTCTATGGCCTCATCAGCCAACGGTATTTATTTTATTTTATTTTTTTAAATATTTATTTATTTATTATGTATACATTATTCTGTCTGTGTATGCCTGCAGGCCAGAAGAGGGCACCAGACCCCATTATAGATGGTTGTGAGCCACCATGTGGTTGCTGGGAATTGAACTCAGGACCTTTGGAAGAGCAGGCAATGCTCTTAACCGCTGAGCCATCTCTCCAGCCCCAGCCAACGGTATTTAGATAGGTTTGTAGTACTAGGTTTGAAGTCTGTCCTATTAAGAGAGATATAAGTCCAATCAGACAGCTTTGCTTACTTCCAAAATAAAAGTGTCAGTATTGGATCACTGAGGATGTTTTCAGGGTCTATCCTTGTAGTTCACAGGTTTGATTGTTGGCTGGAAATATTGAGTGTTTTTTTTTTTCTTTTGGCAGTTTTCATAGCATCTTTTGATAACATGAATGTTCTGTGCTTTATTCTTTATATATTAATTTTAGGATCTTAGTTTTATATTCCTTTTAATTTTCTTCAAATGGCAGTACTATCACCTGATGTGGGATTCTCCTCTGTATGCTGTGAATACCATTAATGAATAAAGATAACTGGCTTGGTCTGATAGGATACAACAGAGCTAGGTGGGGAAAACTAAACTGAATGCTGGGAGGAAGAAGGCAGAGTTGAGAGAAGTCATGTAGGCCCCACTGGAGACAGACACCTGACAGAACTTTACCCAGTAAGCACAGCCACATGGTGATACACAGATTAGTAGAGATGGGTTAACCAGAAATACACTTAGGCTATTGGCCAAACAGTATTGCAAATAATATGGTTTCTGTGTGATTATTAACCAGAGTCCTCCCTACAACAATCACTCTAGTTTATCATTCACTTCTAATTAATTGGATATTAATAAAAACAACCAGCACTGCCGCTTATACATTTGCAGGAGCGGATTTATGTCTCAAAAACTTAAGAGAAATTTACTTCTGCCCACTCATGAACATGTTATATCATTCAGTTCATTTTACTAGATATAGTTATTTTTATATTTTTTTATTTTATATATGTGTGTATTTTATCTGCGTGTATATAAATGCACCACATATGTACAGTGCTTAAGAAGGCTGGAAGAGAGCATGAGTCTCTGTAAGTGGAGTTACAGTGTAGTAGTCAGAGCTCTTATCCACTGAACAATTTCTCCAGCCTCATATCAGAAATATTTAAAGCAGTAACATATGTGCTTTATCGTTTTCCTTACTATGAATCATTACTTCTTTATAACCTCCTTTTATTAACAACAGAAATTATAGTTACAGTCTGGGCTCCAAATAACTCTTGAATTGTAAGATGAGAAGATATATATTAAACTAAATTTCAAAATTAATTCTCTTTGACTTATATGACTAACAAATTCACATGTGACGTGAGTTTTTCTGCTTTGAGAATATAAAGTCACCAAGATTACCTCTAAGAAAATGAAGGAATTATGAGGAGTTACAAAGAGTCTTCTGGTGCTTATCAACAAATTGTTTTAGTTTATTTTTTGTAGATTAATTTTTTATTAACCATCCCACATCAAGGTATTCATTAAATTTACACTTGATGTGTTAAGCTTTGATAACAGTTGTCACTTCAAATATTGATCTAAACAGTGACAAGGTCGTCTTTTAAAACCCACAAATTGCTTTATTTTAGGATTTCCCCTATGCACATAGAAGTAATTATTTTAAGTGTGCAGAATACAATAGCAAAACACTGTATGTCAAAGAAGGCATAAATTAGTGTTGCATGCTTTGTTAAACTGGTAGGATTTCCCAAGATTTCAAGGGGTAGGCCTTCTGTCTCCTGACTCTAAGGCTTAGTATCAGTCCTTGATTGTGTTTGGCTGTTTCTGCAACTCGACAATTGAATTCAGTTTTAAGTAGTCACAACAGACATTTGTCATTGTGTTCACATCCAGTTTCCTGTGGCACCCTGCCCACTTAGTCTTGCGAGTGGAGAAATGGCCGGCAAAGCCAGAGGGACCAAGCAAGCCGCTGTGACTTAGCAGGAGTCGTGTCACGAGTAATTGCCATAATTTATGAAGATCACTCGAGGCTCTCTTGTGCTGTTGGAGCACACCATTTGGACAGTGCTAGAATGTTTTAAGTAAACATTTGCACGCAACCTGAAGCTGCTGAGAGTTTCCACTGCAACTAGGGTCCCCTTCTTATGAAATATTCAGAACGTGAAATGTCTCCAGTGGTGCAGAGTGCTGCGTTTTCTCTCTGATTTGATTAGCAATGATGATTCTTTCATGAGCCGCAAGTGTCCGTCCAGATTAACATCAAAAAGGTTCGTGGGTTTTGTCACGGAAGAAGGGCACTGTGGGGACTGTGGCTTCTGAGCATGAGCAGAGCACGTCCTTAACGATCTATGCGCACTGGAAAGAGTTATTTTAAATTTCTTTGAGATGAATTTGGTTGTAATATATTCTATGCGAGGAATGTGCTGCAGATCATCAAGTGAATGCTAACTAGAAAATTTTGAAAAGAAAAAAAAAAACTAGAAATCAGATAAAATTTGCTTAGTAGAATTTCCTTTCGGAAGTCGCTATGTATAAACATGATCAACAATTCCAAAGGATGAAATTTTATTTCGTCAATGTTTGAGCATTGTGACTATTTGTTGGGCGTGATTTGAAAATTTGGGCTCCCTAAGAGAACTAGAAATTTGAAGAATTAACTTCATAATTTGAAATCTCAAATATTATTTAAAAAGGAAAAAAATGTAATATATATCTAGAAAGACCCGACCATATGTAGGTAGCTTGTCTTCAATGGTAAAGAAAGTAACTGCACACATAACATTAATTAAAGAGAAGTTTATTGTTCCAATGATCTCTACATTTTCATCTCGTCCATCAAGTCCCAGATAAACAACTTTTATAAGACACTCATGGATTATTTATTTTTAGCGTTTCAGTAATGTTGAATTATTTATTTAATAATTGCTTTTCATTAAGTTATTGTTTCTCTTACCCAAGTCACAGGCTAGTTATTCATGTCACAAATAGGACTCATAATGCAAATTTATTTAAACACTTACAATCTTTTTATATTTGGAAGGGTTCTAATCATTGAAATTATATGCTAATCACAAAGAATTTAAAAACTCTTTATTTTTGCCCATCTGTTTTAAAAGCCATTTCTTTAATACTGTCTCTCAGGAAGTTAGAAATAAAAATCAAATAGAGTTTTTATATTGCTATTTAATTAAAATGCATTATTCTTTCAAAATGTTTTAAAGTTTATTAATTTTCTCTTTAATATTAGCTATAAAAACCTTTCTCAATAATGGATTCTTATATTAACATTGCATGTATTATAATAACACTTCTCCATAATAATAAAAAATTCTTTATCTCATATTACTGATTTACCTATGGACAAATTCATAGAGCTACCATATAGGAACATTCTAAAATTTGTTTTAACAAAAATTTAATGGCAACTAATTAAGATAGTAATTTCTATGAATTAATTTGTGGTGTACTAACAACAGTTCGCAAAACATAACTCAGTTATTTTAAGTAGTACTTAAGAAATGCAAAATAAAAATGAAAGACAAATAAGTAAAATTTGTTTCTTTTCATTATTTTTAAATTAAATTTGTTTATAAAATAAATAAAAGCATAAAATTTTACATGTTAGAAGGATATCCTATGATGTTTAGATGTAAATACAATGTTTAATGTAAGAATATTTATCTCCTCAAACACTTACTATGTCTTTATGTGAAATATATTAAGAATTCCTCCGAGAATCTTCTGCAAACACAGTTTATCATTGCTAACTGGGAGACCAGCTGCCAGCAGAGCAGGGCTCTCAGGGAATCCACAGATTAACTGCATATTATGACTTTTTTATATGAGTGGGTTAAGGAAAAGAGATACTCACAATCTCTCTTGGTGGTTTCCTTCTTTATTCTTCTGTATTCTTTCGTATTCTCTATTTTTTTTCCTGGCGATTTCCTTCTCTCGTTCTTGATGTTTCTCTTCTAACATTATCTTTATTCTTGATGTTTTCCTTCTAATTTCTTCTTACTCTCTCATTCTTGATATTTTCCTTCTAACTCATTCTTTATGTTTTCCTCCTAACTTCCTCATTCCTGATATCTTCTAACTCATTTTACCTCTGTCTTTAGTTTTTCCCTACACTGGGCAATATAAAATTACAGAGTGGATATATTGTATTTTTCTAGTGACTGTTTACAATGAAGCTAGAAAAAATAGCCTGTTTTTTTATATCCCTTACATGATTAAACATTTTACCTGTTACAGGTGAAAAGCTATTTATCCCAAGATCTAACATGCATTCATATCTAAGCAACTTGTTAACAGTGTGTAAGGAAGCGAGATTTTTTTTTTACTGACAAGTTGTGTTTTGCCATTACAAAGAAAGGACCAATCACTTTATTACTTATCTTGAAAAATAATCTTATACGGAATCTTAAAGGAATCTCAAATGAAAACTTTTATATATGAAAAAGAATCGATCAGCTCTACTTTAAACTTTTAGGGTGCATATGCACTCATAAATAGCTTTTTATTTTTACATAAGGAGATTGGGGGCAAAATGAGTTCAAGGAATTAATCATCATCTTTGGTCAACTAATCCTAGCAAGGAAAGACTATCAGCTAATAACTGGGCTGTTATTATTCCCTGACCATAATGAGTTCCTCATTGAACTATGTGTCTTTTTAATATTTTAGATTATTTTCTTGGGGTTTTCACCTCAAAGCTATCTAACAGAAACATGATGCACACCTTGAAACTGTGAACAAACATTCCTCACAACATTAAAATTAAAAGAATTTAAACTAGCTGGGCTACTGTTATTCAGTTGTTTTTCTTAATCATAAACCTAAGCCACAGCCTATACAGCTCCTCAGAGGAAACTCATGTGTCCTAGATGTGTGACATTTCCTTGTTTATAATTTTATCATCAAAACCCTAGTTAAACTAACATTATTATTATCAATTAAACAGTATAGTTTAAGAAGAACTCATCTTCATAATACACAGGTAAAAATGCCCAGTAGAACAAGATGTTTCCATGAGATAAACACTACATTACAGGCAGTAGGGATCTCCCTATAGACATTCATACCATTTCAGATACCAGAGAAAGATGGTAGTGGCAAACATATAAAGGCATAGCAGAAGCAAAAGACGTTCAGGAGTCTGTGGTATTTAGGACTTGCCTCTCCGAGACTCACCATCCGTTATTTTCCTCCTGGTGGGCTGACACCTGGGCTTCAATTGCCACCTGGTGCTCCTCTGTCATGTCATGGCCACCGATAGTTTATATATCAGGCCACTATGGGATGATGTATACATTCATGTTCTACTGGATTTTAGCTTAGGCATATCAAGCCATCTTTCTAAACCCTATCATTCCACTCTACTCTCCATAACCACTTATCTCTCAATTTCCATGAAAGAATATTTAAAGATCTCTGAGATTTCACATGTGACTGTGTTTATGTAGTTTGTCTTTCAGTTCCTTGCTTCCTACCTAACAAAGAATATGAATTAATCTTTATAATCAATATAACAGATTTTCTTTTCTCTTTTCAAAGCCTAGCAGCATTTGGTTGTTTTTGTATCACATTGTCTTTAGACTTTTCTGAATTGTTCAATTGGTGAAGACATAGTTTATTTCCGTTTCTTGGCTAATTTAATAGAGCATTGACACATAGATGGCAATTAGTACTACTGTCACATGTACAGACTAATTTGTTGTCTTTGAGTGTATAGTCTACAAAATCAGCCCCTCAGGAAATATGGTGCTGTTTATACAATAGAGGTATTACTGTTATGGGAGTAATAACTACTCTATTATAATTGCTATGACACAATACATTTTTAAAAATTCTTGATATTTTACACAATACCAGCACTTATTATATATTTTCACCAATATTATGGGATGGATTATTTTGCTGACATACTCAATAGTCCCATTTATATTTTGATTTGTAATTTTTCTTACTGAAAGATAATATTGAACACTGTTATCTCTTAATTTACCAAAACCAAGAGATTATGACAAGCTGTATGTGAATTATTATTCTGAAACAATATTTTTAAAATGTAATTTTGTTAGTAACAGTTTAAAGGAAGCTCCCATTTTTAGCTTGTAAAAGGCTGCATTTAGAAGCTATGGACAACTAAACAGAAAGTGCAATACCGGAATGGTGTAGCTCCTCATGAGTTGCAAGGTTGACGTTCCTCTAATTTATCTTTGAAATTTTATAGAGCTAAGATACTGGCATGGGAATTATTTACTTTTAGTGTTATGTGTTTTCTTTGGAGTTATTAATAAATTCGATAAACTAAAATTTAATTACTTAACATGTTAAACTTTCAAATAAATTTGTGCATGATGTTAAAGAAAAAAATTAAAACAATTCAAACCTGTAAAGGTACCTTCTTTATATAAAAATTGGATCATGCCTAGTTGTCATTCATTTGTATGGTCCTTCAACTATAAGGAAGTTTCAATCCATGGTAGTATCCTGTCCAAAGTAGTACAGAACATATTCTCAAGTTTGTTCTACAAAAATTATTTTGTCTATGTCATTGTTCATGCTGCTTCAATTTCCTCTCAAGTGTGCATATAAAAATTATTAACAATATTTAACACCTTTTATTGCAATCGTGAACTTATTATTCTCTGAAATATCTTTGAAAAAATGATCTAAATAAAAGTTTCAAAATAAGTTAAAGGAATAGTAAGAACACTTTGAACAAAAAATAGTCATCTATACAAGTGAGTAATTTATTATATGCATGTGATAGGAAATTAGTTTGTTTCAGTAATTTTCTTTGAATATAGTAACTATTACATTTAAACATACAATGTCAAATTTTGAGAATAGAACACTATACTGAGAAAAGCAAGAATCTGGGTGTTTGGGATAATTCTTTGATGTACAAAAGTTAATGCGACAACTCTCTGTGTGTATTTAGCTTGTTATCAAAAAGTCATTTCAGTCTTAGGAGAATAGTTCCATTATATACTGATGCGAATTACCCAGTAATTTCAAATTATTTTTTGTTATCTAAACTACCTACATCTCTTCTATTAAGACCCATTCTTAGCAATTAAAATGTCTTTACTTTCCTCATATTGTCTCAGAATTCCGAATTGACTTAAACATTTCTATTAGGTATAATTGTCAGGTCATTTGTTCCTCTGGATCTCTATACTGACTCCAGTGTATTACCTCACTTTCTAAACCTCTGGTTCTTTGCCTATATGCATGCTGCCATAGATTCTCCTCAGCTCAAGATCATCTGAGGAAATAGTGGGTCAAAGTCAGAGCCAGTTAAGTATAGCAGGTATTACAGAAATCAACAGACCAGAAAATTCCATAGCAATACCAAAGGATTTCATTAGAAAAATATCTATGCTTTCCTTCTTGTTCCAACATTTTTTATAGTAAGGACTTTAATGAAATCTAAACTATGAAAGTTTTTATGGAAAAAAACTAGAAATTCTTATTATCCATCATTATGACTATGGTTTCCACCTACCACACTTCTACAGGAATAGTTTAAACATTTTGAAACACCATTTACAAATTATACAACATTCATTTAGTGTGTAATCTGTTTTCATGTTTGCATACACATACATGCACACACACACACACACACACATACACATGGCTTGGTTCTCATGTAGCTATCACTGCATGACTTTACCAATAGTAGGTCTCAGGGATAGGACTCAGATTATCAGTCTTGGCAGCAGATGCTTTTTGCCCACCAAGTCATCTCCTTGATACCACTTTCAGACTGTCTAATGAAAAGCCAATGATTTCCATAGGATTGCAATTTTTTGACCACTGAATGTGAGTTTTATTTCTGTGAAATACATTCAGAAGAGAAATGCAAGTTGCCTTGGATAAAGATTAAAAGAATCACGATTACAGTGGTTTGGTCAGAGAACTATTTTTAGAACTAATCAATGTACAACTATATCTTAGCTGTGAAAATACTACAACATTGAAATGATAGATAATAACAAGTAATTAAAAAAATATTTTGAAAAGTATTGAATGAGGAAAGATAAAATATAAAATAAAGGAGACAAACACAGAGGACAGAGAGAAATATCACAAGGATAAATATGAATCTTGACTTGAAAACAGTTATATTAATTTTACCTTTGTAGAAACTTTGCAATGCCAAAGTATTAGATAGAAAAAACACAAAAATATACACATATATTTCAAAATTTCTGTAAAGATAAGGGACAATGACACAAACATTTTCAAGTTAAAATGAAACAGAAGCAAAGTAGAAACATTTAATTACAATGTACAATATAAACTAAAATAATAATAAAATGTTTTTTACAAATAGTAGATATTAAATTTTATAACAGTATCAAACAGCCCATGGGAGGACATTCAAAGTTACTATACAGAAAAATATTTGTTTTATGTGATCAAACCGGACTCTCTGATTGTGGCTGACAATGGGGGCTGACTGAGAAGCCATTGATAAAGGCACTGGGACTTGTTTTTACTGCATGTACTGGCTTTTTGGGACCCTAGTCTATTTGAGTGCATAGCTTCCTAGGCCTGGATGTAGAGGGGACGGATGCTTGGACTTCCCACAGGGCAGGGTTCCCTGCCCTCTCTCAAGCAGGGAGGGGAATGGGAGGAGGGGAAAAAGTGTTAATTTATGAACGGAAAAATTAAAAAAAAAAAAACAAAAATAAAAAAGATTCAATTTCAAGATTATTAAATTAATTGCATATTATTTAAAATAAAGATGTAAAGAATAACTTGTACATACAAAAAGAAAAATATTTGCTTTTTATTTTTAAGAATTTTATGTAAGTACTATACATCATTCTTCCCTTCCTACTTCTACATTCAATTCCTCCCATGTCCCTCCCATTCTCAAATTAATGATCTCTTACTCTATAATTACAACTGACATTATATGTGTATGCATGTGTGTGTTTAAATAAATAGAGCCAGTAAATAACTTTTTATGTTGTACTTATGATTTTAGGGCTGACCCCTGGGTATTGTTGGGTCTATCAGAGTTATTATGATTGGATAAAATAGATTCTCCTGTCAGAAATTAATTGCCTGGGAGCAGTACCCTGTGCGTCTGCCCCAATCAACATTGGTATACCACTTGGTATTGTTATTTTGTTCTTGTTTAAGAATTCATAACTTTGAAAACTCTTGTATACAATATCTCTGTCATTTAACAAAGACATTTTCACAAAACAGACACCTATTCCAGGTACTGTGGTTCATAGAATTTTTTGTCTTCTACTTCATGATGTTTCCTGACTGGTGCAGGGTTTGTGATGAAGATAAATCAACATGAGCCGGACACCCCCAATAGGCTGTTCTATGCATTTTCTGTAATGGTCTCCATCTGTGGAATAATGAAACTTCTTTGGTGAGGGTAAGAAATGCAGTTATTTGTGCATGTAAGCAAACATTTAGAATTAGAATAGAGTTAGAAACTATACTGTTTTATTGAAGGTGTAGCATCAGTCTCTTCTCTAGTATCCCTTGCCTCAACACACATGGGGAGAGACTTAATATATAATACAATTCATGAATTACCCCTCGTTGAATAGGCATTTATTCCAATTTGACAGCTGGTAATCCCACTTTGTAAAAGCTATTATTGCTCCTTTTGGGACATCTTGTCAGTTAATTCATTGTCATTACTTATAGTCATCACAATTATCTAGATTTATTTTTTGACTTTTTTTTTCACTTGGAAGCTTGCATAGATCCTTTGGAGTTGTAAGAGCTAGTACTCAGGAAGGAAACTTCCAGGTCTCTTCCAGCTCCAATATATTAAATCCTTGGTGTAAAGTTTATATTGTTTCCAGAAGTAGCTTGTTACTCTCAATTTATTTGAGGATACCAAGGGCAATAGCAATAGCTTATATTATAGAGAGTTTCTTAAACTCCCCTGGCCAACAAGAGTAAGGTTTCTCATGTCTTTGTCTGGCATTTGGATTTTTTAATAGGCTGTGGTTCACCAATTAGGATACTCTCTCTCTCTCTCTCTCTCTCTCTCTCTCTCTCTCTCTCTCTCTC
>JABTXL010003305.1:3625369-3742351 GCA_025134845.1 Neodon shergylaensis
TTTCTTTCTTTCTTTCTTTCTTTCTTTCTTTCTTTCTTTCTTTCTTTTTTAAATAAAGAACACATTTAATTGGGGCTTGCTTACAGTTTGAGGTAAAGTCCATTATTCTCTCTGGAAGGAACATGAAGGCACACAGGTAGAGATAATAGCTGAGAGTTCTATATCCAGATCTGAAACCAGCAGGGAGACAGAGACACTGAGACAGGTTCTTCAGACCTCCTCATCCAGCCAACTCAACTCACTTTCTTTGCTTTTTAAAAACTAATAAATAAAAATCACACAAAATAAATCTCTCAAATTCAGAAACCAAAATACACAACCAATAATCCAATAAGATGAAAATGCCTAAAGAAAGCAATATAAGATAAAAAGTCTACAAAAATACCATTGTATTTGATTTCTATGGCAACAACACCTGGGTATGGGTCCTAACCTTGAGTGTGGTTAATAAACCTAATTTACTAACTCCATTAGAGAGAACTTCCTTTTTCTTTGCTAGTAGATGTCATTGCAGATATCACCTTAGAAATGAGAGTGAATGCGTACTTTAACCTCTTAGCCTGTCTGTCTTGAACATGTGCTGGCCCTGTGCATGATTCCACAGACTCTATGAGTCCAGATGAGCACCAGTCCTGTTGCTCCTGGAAGACACTGTTTCCTTTGAATCATCTTTCCTTTCAGGCCCTTGCAATATTTCTTCTGTCTATTCTGCATATTTCTCTGTGCCTGAGAGGAGGGGTTTGATGAAGACACCCCAATTAGTCCTGAGTTCTCTGTAGCCTCTCAATCTCTGCACATTGTCTTGCTATGGGTCTTTGTGTTAGTTTCCATATACCAAAAGTAGAAGCTTCTCTGATGATGACTGAGGGAGGCATTAATTCATGGGTATAGCAGGATGGAATTGGGAATCATTTTGTTGTTATGTTCCTTTAATATGAACAATAATAATATTTCTTATTATAAAGAATACATATAATCATGGTATTGTTTTTTTTCTTTAAAATACATTTATAGTGTCATTCATTATGCTAGCTAGAGTCACAACTAGAATGAGAATAATCCTCTACTGCTCTTTGTAAAATCACATTAGTTTGATACCCATGCTATATAATGCAGTTACATCTTGATCTGATAGTGGTAGCTGCTTCATGAAGAACTTGCTCTTATAGCTGTTAAATCATGATATTTTTATTCTTTTCATGCCATCACTTCTTAACTAAGACATACCCTGTATCCCCAAGGACTTCTTTAAGCTTGCAATATGTGTCTACTGGTACTTCTCTGATATTTTTACTATTTACAATATTATGGCAAGTGTTTCACAGAACGAGCTGATTCATAAGTACAGTGTTACTCTGTGAGGTAAATTTACTTTTTAAAATCTCATTTGATATAATACTTTCCACTCAGGATACAATGAATTTAATGTGTAGGTGGATCACTCCCTTAGATGTTGGGTTCTTGTAATCATTTTTATAAAGATAAATCTATTTTAATCTAAGTTAAAAATGAGATAAAATAATAGTTCTGAAGGATAATTTTTCTGAAAAATAACCTTGATTATAACACTTTAAAACCTAATCACCATTTTGCTATTCATCTTACTTTTGCTGCTTTATTTATTAAGTAAATGCTAGTAATGTCTTCACAAAAATGGCCCAGTGTTTCTTCATTACACATGAAATCATAACAAATCCTCAATCAATTCTACAAGATTGAGAAAATTCAAATCATAGCTGTTTTATTGTAGCTATTTGGAATACCTTAAGACAGATGCATAAAAAAACCTCCTTATTCTTCACACTTTTCTGATACAGTTTCTAAAATCTCTAAGAACTAAACAATGTTTTGAATAATATTGCATCTTACTGCCTAATTATTTCCTATTGATATTTAGTTTCTTTTATCCAAAAAGGTACTCAGTTTAAATTCCTATCTTTGTCTCTTAAAAAAAATTATCCTTCTTTCATACCTACTTAAAACAATTTTAGTAAATTTGGGTTGATAGTTTGATTCACGTTTCTAGTGATAATAGTTTTTGTCTTATAGTTTATAATGCATCTTTAAAATTTTCAAATAATTCAAATATTAGAATACTAATGAAGCAAACGAACAAAATGTCTCCTCTTTTCTGTTATTTATAGTTTGATAGGTGGGATATTGTCTAGCATAAGTTTAGTCATTTCTGTTACCGTTATTGTGGTATAAGCCAGGTAATTTCCCTCTACAGATGAATACTGTTTAGAGACGCAGCAAGACAAGGTCACAGTGTGCTTGTACATCATGCCTGGCATTGTAAGCTGTGAGCAAGCACTGTGAACTGAATCTTCCCCAAGTGACTGTTTACACAAGTAAGAGAACTTGAAACAGATGAATCCCAACAAACAACAAAGAATCACGCATTGAAGAACAAGGACCTAACTATACTTTCCCTTAATGGCAGCTGAAAGTAACCAAGCCAATCTGTGAATCTGATAATTTTAATAATAGGTACCTGTTTTAGTGCACATTGTTGGAGGTTCCTTATTATTAAAGAGTGAATGGTAAATTTGATTTCCTGGGTTCCCAAAAGAAATAGCACTTATTGTGTCACTTTCTAAACAAATGAAATAAAAAGGTGTATTACACTTAACCCCATTTAAGACATTTTAAAATCATTTCTTCCTTTGATTAAGTCTTAATTCATAATCAGAACTCCTAAAATATGTGAGAGAAATGCTCATATTTTTATTTTTACTTTTTGCCTCTGATAATCATAAAAACTTTTAAATCAATATTATATGCTAAAATCTTGATCTCTAGATACTTTGATAACAATTGGAAATTAACAAATTTCACAATGTGTATACTTAACTTGTTTACAGATTAAAAATCCATAAAATATATTGTAAAGCTTTTATTTCTGTTCCCAAACTTCTTCCAGATCCACCCATCTCCCTTCTCCTCAACTTTATGGTCCAAAAAAAATTACTTAGAGCACTGAATTTTATGTTATATGCTGACTAATCTAATAACTAAGTTTTGTTTTCTCTTCAAATATTGTTACAGAAAAATTTCACGTTAAATTGGTTTATTTGATGTGCTTACCTATGTTCATAACAGCATTATTCATAATAGCCAGAACCTGGAAGCAACCTAAATGCCTCTCATTTCAAGAATGGATAATGAAAACGTGGTACATTTACACAATGAAGTACTATTCATTTGTAAAAAAGTAATGACATCTTAAAATTTGCAGGTAAATGGATGAATGTAGAAAAAACATATTGCGTGAAGTAACTCAGACCCAGAAACAAAAATATAATATGTACTCACTCATACATGACTTTTAAACATAAAGCAAAGAAAAACCAGCCTACAGTCCACAATCTCAGAGAACCTAAACAACAAAGGACTTAAGAGAGAGACACATGGAACTTCATAGAAAGGAGAAAAAGACAAATTCTGAGTTAATTGGGAGCATAGGGGTCATGGGATAAGGTAGAAGAGGAGAGGGAAGAGAAGAAGAGGATCCAACATAAATGTATAACTCAATAAAAACAATAAAAATAGTTTATTTGTACTCCAGGCCAATGTCATTCTTTGTAAATTTTATTTCATTTGTGTGTATACATATATGTATTGCATGGAGGTGCAGAGAGACCAGGAAAGGGTATTAGAACCCTTGTAGCTGTATTTGAACACATTGTAAATGCTGAGGAATGAACCTAGTCCATAAATTAATAAAAGTCCATAAGTTAATAAAAGCTGTGACATCTCCCATCATAGGCCATTATTTCTAAAGCATGCTCTTACTTAGATCTCTAGAATCTTAGTCTGAGTTACAAATTCCCTATCACTACAATGCCTTTACTTTATTCTAATTCTTTAGCAGTGTGTTGATTTCTACTATTCAATCTCTTTACTAAACAGAACTCTTTAGTGTAAAAGAGTCAATTTATATTTTGTTGCTGTTCCTTTATTGCAGTTACTGATATAACTATTCAAAGTAAATATTCACTATCTATTGAATGAAAAAATTAAATGAAATTAAAAATATAATGATATTGGTAACTTTCATATAACAGATATAATAAATGTACTATAACTGTGAAAATTGGAAATAAATAATATTTATTTGAAAGAGCTCACATTGCAACAGGAAAAAAAAAAGAATTCTGAGCATAGGTATAAGAAAAAATCCTGTAATTTTGTTGGAAATCAATATGAACACACACTAATTCTCAAATATTTTGTTTCTTTCACTGTAACATTTTAAATTAATATTTTACTCAAAATGGTTGATTAAAAAGGATTAGCACTTTTGTACTTTATCCAAATTCCCCTACTATTAATTTATTTAAAATAAGTACATTATCAAAACCAAGAATTTGGCATTTTAATCATGTTAATTCATGACACACACACAGACACCCCCCCCCACACACACACACACACCACACACACACACAGACACATATGTGCACAAAAACCTATTCAGGTCATATTATGTTACTTGTCTGTATGATTTCAGGGCTTTATATTGGATAACCAAGATTCTCCTCCTTTCTTCCTTTCATCCCCATTGTTTTGTTCTCTTTTACCACTGAATTCTATCTCATTAAGTGAATATATCATAGTTTATTTTTGCTTGACGATCCTTTAGATTTCTTCCATGTATCTCTTTAAAGAAAAAACTGATATGAACATGTATATTCATAAATTCAACTCTCTACTATTTCCTATGCACACAGTGTTTTTCCTACTTGAAAGCAAGTTTTCACTCTTTCCTCTACACACATAGAGGGATATGATGTAAAATGGTAAGGATAATTTTAGAATTTTAAGAAACTGTCAGTAATAGAGAGACATGATGTATAAGGGTGAGGTAAGGATATTTTTAGCATTACTCATGCATCAGAGCCACCTATTTACCCTCCTCAATCACATTGTGTATTTAATAAATTGAAATGCATTTATGTATTTTTATTAGAGATGCTGTTTTTAAATAAATAATATTGTGCTTTGATGGGTCATTTTATTTTTTGTTTCATGGTCAAATATTTTTCTAATAAATCCATTTTCACATTAATTCAACATTATATTTGCTCATAAAATATATGTGTTATTTTAATTGTGACAAGACTGGAGGAAGTATATAATAGTAACAAAATATACAGATTTATTCTAAATTAGCTAAATAGAAGTACTTTATCAGAAATTAATTGCTAATTTTTCATTCTTTAATAAAATGTATTTATCATCTACATTTTAGTGTATACATTTTTTAAAAAAAAATTATTGTCTTGTTTCTGAGAGGTCTTTCTGTTGGTGGTTGAATTTTCTTGAATAATTATGGTGACTTCTGTCAGTAAAGTACTTTCATTCTCTACATACAGCACGCATGAACCGGTGTTGTGCAGTTTTCTGTAAGTTAAACAGCTCTTCTGTGCTTTTTACTTGTGCTTTCTATCTTCTTCCTGATTAGGATTCCTTTCAGTTTTTATTCTTACCGTCTCCTTTACACATTGGAAGATTATTCTCTCACTATGTCAAGTACTTACACATTTTTTGACTGTATGTATGCTTTATACTGCAGGAAAGAAAATCCACTTTAATCTATATTTTACAGAAAGAAAAAAAGGAACAATATGAATATCAATCAGTATGACTTTGCAAGGATTAATTTAAAATAAAAAGGATTTCTATCGACATGACTCAGTAGCTAAGAAAACCACCAGTTAAATGAGCAATATTGTGTAGAAATCTACTGACTTCTTTTATATTGTTTCTATCCTATCATGTTGTTGCCTTGAGGGTGGATATTTTTCTTCTTTTTCTGCACAATAATTTTGGGGAAGCATAAAAACTAAATTTGCATTTTTTTAAATTTTATTTTTATGGATCTTGCAAGATGATTATTCTCCAACTTGGCATTGTATATTATTTAATTTTGTGAAAAGTTGAATTGACATAAACAAGAAAAATGTTATTTTCTTTTTTAAAAACAAATAGCATTTTCTTGTAAAGAATATAACCCAATATGACCTGCTCTACAATGTACTGTTATGAAATTTTCTACAAGTTAAAATACAACATAAAATTCTCTCCTTCAAAAAAGAGGATTTCAACATCATTGTTTATTCTTATGTTATTGAAAAAGAAAAATACATAAGTGGCCAAATGTCAAATAAAAAATCAAATTGTTCTTTATTTATTTTTATTTTCAATTATTTTTGGAGGAAATCATTTCTTGAGCAGAGAGTCTACCTGAACTGTAATACAATTGAGGGAGGGAAAGTAAAGGAACCACTTCAGATGGTACACAGCTGCATTCTCTGTAAGACAATCAACAGTTAGGGCTGACTGGGGATACACATTAATTTCTAGACTAATATGATCTACGTTAGATTTTGACCTCACCTGAAAGTGACTATCAACAGCCTTATTATTTCATCCAAGAAGGCAGGGATAGGCCTAGTGAATGTGGCCAGCATCAGGGTAAAATACCTGAAAATATTTTTAGCTGGCCTAAAGACATGTCCTCCTGCAAAACAAAATATTATTTTCTTTGAGGAAGCATCTACACAAAAATAATAAAATACCATAATTAAAATATGAGAATTAAGTAGTTCAGGTTTGAATTATTATCTTTGTTCTTAATATACTGGTGGTATTAATAAATAGTTTTTGTATTTGATTAATTTCATAAGCTTATCTGGTACTCAACATATTCTCAAGCTATCATAGCCTATTTATAGTTATGGCCATTGATAAGTCATAAGTCATAAGCTAAGTAGCCTTAGAAAACATGGAATACTCAGAAGTAGTCATGGTTATTAATGTATAAACTTATATTTCTAAAAGGAAACAAATAAAAACGGATTAGTTGCTTTAGACATTTACTGTTAAAGCTTCTAAGTGACTTACTTTCTTTAAATTATAAGGAAAAGAATTTTTATGTAGGTATCACATTGAGAAATTTGAAAGAATTAATAAATAATCATATTACATCAACCAGGACTTTAAAGCTATTAACTGAGTAGCTACCAGAATAATAACCATGTGTATTATTGACCAGTTATGCAATCTAACCTAGAACATGGATCAACAAATGAAATCAAAATGAGAAATTAGATCAATTCTTACATTTGCATATGCCTTAATATACTGTTTGTTTGAAATAAGATATGCAATCTAATGGAACTTTCTATTCAACATTTTTTTATTTGCAAACTCTACACAATGAAATGAATTCAAAGTCCTCGGCTTCCTAAAATAGTGTGAAAGAACATATGAATATTTCACTCTATTAAATATGTACTTCACTCTGATAACCAAAATATCACAACTAAATGACTTCAAAGGACTTGATTATGTCAATTAATGAAAATGAAGACTTTTCCAAAATAGATTTTATTCTTAATTACTTTCTCCTGTATAAATATGCATAAGATTGAAAACATAGAACTGATTTAATTAATTCTAAATTAAGTTACATTAATTGAACAAGTTGAGGTATAAATCAAATTTTATTTTAATATTTAAAACTATGGTCTGGAAAAATCATACATTATAAAAATGGTCTAATTAAGTTATAGATAGAGTGTGTCTTTTCTTTGAAATTATATAGTATAAATGGTAAAAGTGATTGGATTATTTTTTGTACTGAAACATTACTTTAGGTGGAGTTTCAAGTCACAGAAAAAATGGAATTTATGAAGCTTATATATTAAGTGCAAAAAGACCCAGATTATACATAGCACTACCACTTATCAGATATATCATGTAAGTGGAATTGAACGAGGTAATTCTGTGATTAGTTTATTTAGTTTTATATAATAACTTCAAAGTCTACATGTTATCACATGCTGCAATTTTCTTTTCTTGCCAGAATAATATTCTCTCAAGTGCATTACTATTCATTTAAATATCTTCATCAATGTATAGGCATTAGTTTCTTTACAAATCTCGTGTATTCTGAACAGATTTGCAATGAGCATAGGAAGACTCAGATATCCACAAGTTCCTAATATGAATTACTTTAAGCATATATACACAAAAGGAAATATTGGATAGAATATTAGTTCTAATTCTATTTTGTGATGACTTTTGTATTATTATTCATGCAATAGCAAAGCTATTAAGCAACCTAGTTTTGATTTCTTCTGATCACAGACACTTTTCCTCAACACGTCAATTTTTCAGTGTTTATTATGAAGTCCAAATGTGGAAGTCTTTGTTATAATGTTGTTGTAGCCACCCAGTCTCAACATTAGTTCATTTTGTAAACCAGTATAACATTAATACAGATTATGTAGAGTATCTACTGATTATGTAGAGTATCTACTGATATTTGAGTTGCTCCTGACATGGTGAAAAGGCAGCTCTCACTCTCTCAATAGTTTTCTTCCTAAGCTTCAGCCAGTAACAGGTGAGGAATTCCTCTCAATGAAAAAGAATCAACTGGGAGACATGTTTTCATTTATTAGTCTCTGTACCCTGCAAGATTTGTAGTCTACGATGGAATGTTTTAAGTCGTTTTCTTTAGTGTGTGTGTTTGTGTGTGTGTGTGTGTGTGTGTGTGTGTGTGTGTGTGTGTGTGTGTACTGGAACTTGCTCTCTAGACCAGGAGGACCATGAATTCACAGAAATCTACTTTGTCTTTCCCTCCTGGGTTCTAGGACTAGGGGAGTGAACACTATACCTAACATATTTATTTTATCTCTATATATTTAATTTTTCTAAGTCTATGTTTTTCATGTTCCTTCGATTCTCCCAATGTTGTCTCTAACCTTCCCCACTGAAGTTCTTGCTCTTTCTTTCTCTTTAAATAAACAACACAAATGCAATAATAATAATAATAATAATAATAATAATAATAATAATAATAATAATAAAATGTGCACACAACACAATTCCAAAGCATGGAATTTGGCTTTTGTAGGTGAATGAATCTTGAACAATAGGGCTCTCCTAGAGGATAATATTCACAGTGTCACTCCACTGAAGAAAACCGATTTCTCTTTCTTTTCTAGCCACTATCAGCTGCAAATGGTTTCTTGTGAAGTTATGGGAATTTGTGCCCAATTTTTCTTCTCCATGATGGGAATTTATCTGTCTTGAATTGTGTATGTTCATCCATGCTCTCGTAGTTTCTGTAAATTCATATGTATACCTTTATTGTTTCCGAAAGATGTCATTTCCTTGAAGTTTTTATTCCACCTCAGACGTACTTAATCCACTTTTGACTCCTCTTTTGCAAAGATCACTGAGCCTTTAAGCAGAGAGTGATAAGCACATTCTCTTTATGGCTTAGTGCTCTGAAGACTCTCACTCTCTCCACATTTCCAGTTATTGGTATCTTTGTTAATTACTATGTCTTATAAGAAGAAGTTTCTTTAATGAAGACTGAACAATACAGGTATAGAACAGTCTGTCATTAGGAGTTGTGTTGATATATCCATTTAGCAGAGTAATAGAAGAAACTTGTGTTGTAGAGCCAATGATCTATCCAGTCTCAGGTTCTTAGTTTCATTGAGAGTATGAGGTATGTGTTCAGTCTAAGGGAGACAATGTGCCACTTAAATGTCATTTGCTAAATGAGATAAAACCTACAACTACCACCAGTTTGACTTTGGGAATTTAGTGACATCATGAGAAAAAATATGATATGCAGAATTAGAGGAATATAATAAATTTATCTGATGAATTTTAACATTAAGCTCTAAGAAAAAAGGATAAGACATAGTCATTAAAATTTTAATAAGAGACATTTAACCAATATCTAAAAATATTTTTAGCATTTATTTTGCAAGAAAAATAAAAATTATCACTTAATATTGTTATTAGATATAACCAATTTTAATATTTTATTTAAATTTGGATCTAGATGAAAATATATAATCACAAAAATACAATTACAAAAAGTATCTTTTTGATGCATTATGGTATGAAGCTTATTGCTTCAGTAAACCAATTTTTTAGTACATTAGTTTAAAATTTGAAATTAAACTTTGAAAGAATAATATGTCATTATTCAGAGCGAGAATTAGTTTGTCTATGTTCCTATTTAAATGGAAACAGTGATGCAAGGGCAAGGAAAAAAGCATCATTTTTAATAGATTTTTGACTCATATAATGGAGACACTTTTGCCAAGGAAAGACAAAATGGTGAACCTCGGAAATGGACTACTTTATAAGAGGTGTTTAATATAAACTGAAAGTCAAAAAGAGAATAGGGAGCAATGAGAATGCTTGATTTACACACATAAAAAATAGAAAAGCAAAGAAATGTTGATTGTCTCTCTATAGTATTTACTCTGGCTCTATCTGGCAGAATTGCACTACAGATGAAAACAATTCAATTTTTATTTTTTAACATTTTGAAAAAATATTTCTTGAGTGGTTTTTCCATAAATAAGTAACATATCTTGAGAGAATATTCACTTTTATATTTGTTCTTATGTATTAGTAAATACATATTCTTGTGTATTTATATTTATTCATAAATATATCATTTAATTATTTTTATTTTATTATTTGTTAACTTTATATTTATTTATGAATATAAAATATCCTTTCTCTTCCTCTCTTTGTCTCTATCTTCCCACTTCTACTCATGTGAAACTGAAACAATTTTTAAGACAACTACAAAGGAAAGTTTAATTATTAATGAGGATAATTCAAATAACATTTGAAGAGAGTGATTTCTACTTTAGTTGTCCATCTCAGAAGATAACATTTAACTTGAAATTATATTACCATAACAAAATAAGTTTAAAAGTGGCAGTGCTAAATAAGAGTGTGATGGCGCTCCATACAGAGAATGGTTTGAATTTGCAGTGGCTTACATCAAAAGGACCTGGATGAATTGAAGTAGGCCTTTTCACATTCATCTCTTGACATTATATACCAGCACCTTGAGTTTTAGCTCTATTAGACACAAAGTTGATTAAGATGTTATTAAGCTAAAAAGGAGGTCAATATCTAGGATTAGATCTAGTAAAATCTGGAGATTTTGAGAATTTAGGATGCAAATATAAAAGTGCATGAAGGTCATATGAAAAGGAATATAGGAAGCTGCAATTCAAAGAGAAAGTTGTCACAGGAAATCAACAATACTGACATCTTGTTCTCAGATGAAAGCCCTAGCAAACAACTACATAGTCTAAGATTCCCATGTTTACAGTACTGAAGTATCAGTTGCTGAAGGTTCTCTTGGCAAAATACTGCCATAATATATTTGATAATGCATTTTATCTAAGAAAATGTCTTGTTAGCATGCAGCTCCATTTTGTTCACATTAGTAGGGACAGGATGGAAACAAGAGAGATGATTTTGAAAAATAGAGAAATAGCTGTGTATGAAATATTTCATGGTTGGCCATAAATGTCAGGTGATCATGTATTTACAATGCTTATAGATACAATCTTTTCTAATAGAATTTTAAAAGCACATACTTGCTTGCTTGCAAATTCTCAGTAAGGCTTATTTTCAAAGATAAATTCATGATTTAAGCTAATTCTTCATATATGCCTGACCCACATTGATGATGATATATTATTGTTTGTTTTGCTTAGTAGACATGCTTTCAAATTTGAAATATTAATATAAAGACTATCATATTGTTTTATATATGTAAAAACATATAACTATATAGATATGTATATGCACATAGACTATTTACTTTCAGAGTTATAATATAATGGTCCATTAAAAATATTCAAGTATAAGAACTGTTTGGGTAATACTACAGTGCAAAAACAAAAGGGCAACATCACAAAATGACTTTATCTCATGAAGAAATTCTACAAATTATGTATGTGTGTGTGTGTGTGTGTGTGTGTGTGGCTGTGTGGCTGTGTAGCTATATGTATGAGAGAAGAGTGAGAAAAACAAAGAGAAAATTTTGTCTTCCTCATGGGAAAGAACAGATGTAATTAACTTAAAAAACAGAAAGACAATGCTGTTTTATTCAGCATTTTGGGAGTTCCCTTCCATTACTTTACTGCCTCATTGATTTGGGATCTGTGTTAGGCTACAGTATGGAAAGAAGAAGGGACTGAGGCTTCCTATTGAACATTACATCAACTAACAAAAGATCTCTGAGTAGAATTCATCTCTTAAAGATTTTACTACACCATGGCAGCAACATTGCTAAGAAATGATTAATATATGGCCTTTTTTGGACATTTATTCAAATGACAAAAGTATCTGTGAACACATACATTCCTATTCCTCAATATAAATGTAAAACTGATGAATATGACACTATTTTGAAGACAATAAAACAAGCATTATGACAACTATTATAGATATTGAAATACTGAAGATTAATTAGTTGCACAATTAACAAGTAACCCAGATAAAAATAAAAATTTTCCTTTCCAAATAAGGAGCTTATGTTTAAATGCATGTAATTTGCATTTGATTTAATTTACCAATTTATATTAAATGGCTGTGTATAGTCACTTAACTTCATTCTTCATAGAGATAAAGCATATGTTGCCAGTAGAACTTGTCTGATGAGGGTTCATTATTCAGCTCATAAATGTGACTATGTAGTCATTAGACATCTGACAAATAAATATAAGGATGACAGCTCTAACATGAGACAGAATTAAGGTGGGAGATTGGAGTATAAAAAAAGGAGAATAGAAATACAAAAAGAACTGAGAATGTAATTATAATCATGTTTTATTATTTGATACTCAAAATTGGTTCTTGTCCATTTAGTTAGGACAAATGAGCAATAGTCAAAACATTCAAGAGACTACTCACTAAGGCAATAATTTATAGGAAAATGGTAATAGCAGCACGCTTACATTCAGGAAACTGTATTTCCTGAAACTGCGCAGATGATCTGCCTAGAGTAATGTCTACAAATATCTAATACATTGGAAGCAGTCTAGTTTGCTTTGTGAAGTGGAGACTGAGAAAACATGTTTATCATGCTGGGTAGCTTGCAAGAGGTACTCTGGAGAGAAAGGTTTGCTTCAGTACTCTTATTTCTGACACTGACATAACCAGTTCTTTTCCCCCCCGACTTTCTTAGTCACTGGATACAGTATCCCTGAGAAAAGAACAGGCTTCCGTTAAGGCTGATGACTGCAAGAAGGGCACAGTTTGAAGAAGTTGATTGCCACAGTTTGTTTATGACATATTCTAGCTAAGTTTCTCATACTTTTATGACACTGGATTTGGGTAGCCCAAAACCTAGGTGACCTCCTCCTAATATCATATTTCATGGATTTAATTCTGTTTATGTTCTTGGGGTAGCTTCTAATGGCAATATTTTCTTGGTACAAAACTTAAAAGATAAAGCTCAGTAGCATAAAATTTAACACATAAAATTCATTTGATCACTTTTAATTATTTATTATTTTAATTATTTTATTTTAATTATCTAGTCTTCAAATATCCCAAAAGTACAACTAAATTAAGGGAGTTAGCTGGAAACAGAGCGAGCTGCATTGTTAGGAAATTCTCACATGCTAATGTATAAATATGAGCATATAAAAGTTATAGGATATTTAAAAGTATCATTGAACTAAAGATCTCATAGGAAAAGCAAGAAACTTGTCACTTCACTATGTTCTCTCCAACATAGGCTTCCGGTGATTGCATGTTCTGTCATATCTGATCCTTTCATGGCAACTGAGCCTTTAGAAATATAATTGGCTATTGGACATGTATGGGTTAGCTCTTTCTCAGAGGGCAAGAAATCATTTGATGAGAAATACATGCTAAGGTACTATTCTCCTCCAGTCTCTAATACAATTCACCTATATCCCATTGTCTTCCTTTGTAAAGACATATTTTAGGTGATAATCAATGTGTTTCTATATTTATTTAAATTAAGCTTCAAAAGATATAATTTAAAAATTCAATTTAGGTTGTCTAGATTCTCTGGGATTGTGATTTGTGGGCTGGTTTTTAATTGCTTTATGTTTAAAAACCACTTATGAGTGAGTATATGTGATAATTGTCTTTCTGTGTCTGGGTTACCTCACTCAAAATGATGTTTTCTAGCTCCATCCATTTGCCTGCAAATTCAATATGTCATTATTATTTTTTGTGTGTATAGTACTCCATTGTGTAAATGTACCGCATTTTCCTTATCCATTCTTCAGTCGAAGGGCATTTCAATGAGGACCCTAAGAGAGACATACATAAATCTAATCTACATGGGTAGTAGAAAAAGACAAGATATCCTGAATAAATTAGGAGCTTGGGGACCTTGGTAGACGGTTGAAGGGGAGGGGAGGGAAAGGGAGGGTAGCAGAGAAAAATGTAGAGCTCAATAAAAATCAAGAAAAAAAGAAAAAAGAATAATTCAATTTATCTCTAGTATCTTAATTGGTACTCATGTTCACCATTCTACCTGTCCATTTGGGAGCTTCACTTCAATGGGATATTTGTTCTTTGACTTTGATGGATAATCTATTGATATGACATAGAACGACAATAACAAGATGACTGAGACACAGGTAACCATGACCTATTCACCTGGGATTCTCTAAATATATTACCATTTGTACGGTGGAGTTTCAAAAAAGCTTCAAGTCAACTTGTGTAAATGTTTTTTCTACATTTTTGTTCAGGATCTGTGACACAATATAAGATAGGCTTGGACAAGTTGTAGTTTATAGACTATATTCTACTATACTACAAGATGATCATAACTACAGTACATGAACTCAATCAGGGACTACAATACACTTTCTCCCAAGAGTTTTTAAAGAATATTTGGCTATTCTCATTCACCTGGTGCAAGTCACACATGCAAGTTTTCATGAGGCTTTTCTTATTTGACTGAATTCCCATGCAAGAATAATCTATTCATTTAGGTTTCTAGCATCCTTATTCCTAGATATAGAGGCACCTGTTCAATTTTTTAAAACTGAAGGAGATCATAAATCTTCATAGAAATGATTGACCTCAGGTTCTGATGGTTGTATTTTCTGCAAAATAGTTTCCACTTTATTTACTTTTTGGATTTTTGTATTGTTTAAATTCCATAAATCTGTGAGGCAGGGTTAGTTGATAGCTACTGAAACCTTGATAGTTATTAAAATTGTAATATCCTACATATGACAGCAATTGTCATCTCATCAATTATTTCATCTTCATCATCATTCATATTTGCCTGATCGGTACCAATATCTGCCTCTCTTATCTTTGATCTTATGAAAGAAACGTAGGATTATATTATTTCAGGATATTAACCTCTCTTTCAACAACTTATTCACATACCACTAAAATGCTGCACATTCAACATATCCCTAGAGATATAAACTTCTTTACTTTCCAGTGATACCTACTTTTCCAGTATGTCAACATGTCTGTCTTATAATTCTTTCATAGTTACTTTTTTTCCTGGAACTATGTGGTGGTTTTAATGAGAATGGACAGCACTGGCCCATACATTTAAATCCTTGTTCCCCATTTTGTGATAATGTATGGGAAGGATTAGGAGGTGTGGTCTTTAGAGAAAAAGTGTGTCACTGGGGATGGGCCATGCCATGTCATTTCATTCGCTGTCTTCATGGCTCCAATTCTCTGAAATTTAATCCCCAATCTTTTTCCTGCACAATTTTCCTTGGTCACAGTGTCTTTTCACATTAATAGAAACTACAGCAGACTAGAACTCAATTTATAATGAAGCATTGGAATGTTCTTGTATAAATTCTGATACTGACTTTTCAAACCCTGCTTGATCTGAGGTTAACTGTACATTTCAATAATATATTATCAATTCATTCATGATTAAAATCCCATTTTACTAATAAATAATTACTCTTGTAAAAATATACATATTAACAGTGATTGTAGAATCATATTTGTTAAAATACTTTGGAAAAATATATATAATAATATATAGGTAGGAATAATAATAATTGTGTGAGTGTGTGTGTGTGTGTGTGTGTGTGTAAGAGAGAGACAGAAAGACTGGAGGAAGTTTCAAAAACTAATGAGCTAATATCGATTCCAGTTTACGAATTTCAAAGACAAAAAAAAATACATCCAGGATTAAGAAATTACTTTAGATTTTTCTTTTTTCAAAAATAAAACCCTGTTTTATTATAAAAAACATGTGTGTTATAAAAGAATGCTTACTTTTAACATGTGGTTTAAGAAAGCATTGAAAAGAAACTACTGCTATCTCTTTAATCACCAGAATTTTTCAGCAAATACTTGTGTGCTATAATGATGAAGTGTTTGACACATAAGACATCCATCATCTAAATACAGCTTTGATACAAGCTGGACCAGGAAAATTATTATAGCACTATGAAAAGATTACTATCCAGTGAAGCTGGGACATAGTAGCAGACTACAAATGTATAGGAGTCATCTCATGACACCTTTCTGTAAATTATGCACAAACAAAATTTAAAACCAAAAGTTAAACGTAGTATTATTTATAAAGCAAAAAAAGAAAGAAAATGTTTGAATTTTAAAAAAGAAAGTACATACTGATAAAATATAAAAGTTTTTCTCATGTTCCTGATTATTATTATTTTACAAGGGGATATTATTTTTAACATGGTCTCTAGAAATGGTGATTAGATATTAACATTTTAAAAGTAGGATGTGAAAACTGCTTTTACTCTCAAGAGGTCAACATAACTCTTCCAGGAAAAAAATACCATGAAAATTTTGTTTATTTGTTTGTTATATTTTGTTTTGTTGGTTTTTATTAGAAGTGATTTAACAAACCTCATATATATAAATCTTTGCACTTATAAATGCAAAACTTGAAAAATAAGTAAAATAATAAGTATTGGATATATTTTTAAATTATTGAAACTTACAATGTTTGATAGTTTGCAAAAGAAAAAATCTTCTAGGGTAAATATCACAGAAGTGAGTAGAACAAAATATATTCTATCACAATTTCAGTGAGTCACAGGGTAGAATCTGAGCTTAATGGGTCATATGTGAATTACATCTAAATGGCAGTCTGATATGAGTTCTCTTCTGGAGCTTAGTGTCCATTTTTATCTCAGTCAGCTTATTGGTAGATTTAATTGCTTACAAGGTAAGATCTAAAGCCATCGACTGCTACATTCAGCCACTCTGCACAGAGGCTTCGCCTGCATCTTCCTTGGGGGCTTCACTTCAATTATTAACCGTTAACTGATTCAGACAAGCCTTTATGCAGAAGCATGTTTTCCAAAATAATTCAAAATCAACTGACTAAAAATCTTAAATCTATCTGATAAATCTTTTTTTGTTTAAGACAACCTAATCATAGATGCAATGTCTAATAGACAAATTCCACAGGCAAAGAAATAAGGTTGTGCATAATATGGACAGAATGGGATGGGAAATTTATAAAATATTTTTCAGTTGTGCCTGGCACAAAGTGATTATTTAAATTGGGTAGCTATTCTAATAATAGATTGAATATTGGGATAATGGGACACATTCGAAAACAGAGTTCCTTGAACAAATTCAAGAAATTTAAAATGTGAACAGGTTTTACATTTGAGGACAGATTTTTAAAAGGAAAAGATAAAGGAGATGCAATGGAAAGCTTTTCTAAATCCACAGGTAAAAGGAAAAGCCCAGGAAACATGCACCGTTCTTCAGAGAAACGGGATAACAAATGTTCTTAACCACCGAGCCCTCCCTCCATCACCACATTAAAACTAAAAGAACAAGCGATGGTACCACAGGCATTGCAAAGAGGAAAGCATGGTTCTGGAATTTGCAATGCTTTCTTGGACAAGAAAAACTTTATAAACCATATGGAATATCATCAAGGATGTGAAGGAGTGTAATTTCAAGAGGTAAAAACTGGACTAAAGTAGTGATAACTTAAAACCAGTTCCCCAGATACACACAGCATATGTGAACATTTCTATACCTTTAATCCTCTGAGAACCTGTAGGTGGATAACCTACCAATAATACCATGGCAAAACAGCTCTAGAAATATAGTATTCCAAATCTAGTTTATAGTAAAGAACTACAACTCCCACACTGTAAAAAAATAATTACTCCCAGCTAGATTTATTTTAGAAAATAGCATTTGAAGTGGCAAAATGCCTAGGACAAAAACTGCAACTTTATAACTGTGTTCCTAATTAATATTTTAATGCTAAATTAAATGAAGCTGAAGTAATTTCTTAGAAAGCAACATTTTATACTCAGAAACTTATGGCAGTCAGTGTCACTTTATAATGCATGGGATTGAAACCTGCCAGAATATTTTCATAAAGAAAAATATACCCACATCTTAATGAAATGAGGTTTGGGACATTCTATGAATGACCATTGTCTGTTGCAACATTGTAAAGCCTTGTTACAACAAGGAAAGTCCAATTTGATAAGCATAAATTTATTTCATAATATTCATTTCCTTTTGCAGTTAGTGTATAACTATGCATACTGTACATTCAGACAGGGATACCTCATGGTATAGCCGATGTGATAATGGAGTTCTTGATCGTTTTACTATCCATATCTCTGTTTAGATGGCTTTTATGTGATGTTACATAGCAAATGACTCTGTTCCTAAAAGCACAGTGAGTGGTTTGAATCTTTCATTTGTTGGCAATTTGTCTAGTGAAAATGGAGTGAGAAACTGCATTCAAAATAGCAACCCTGAGTTGTGGAGACTACTTTTTTGGTGAAGTATTTGCACACAAGAATGGGGAACTGAGTTCAGAGTCCCAACACTCAAATGAAAATCTGCATGTTATGGGGAGATGTCTATAACACTATCTTTATTGTAGCAGCAGGAAACAGTTTCCTAGATTTATAGAATACTAAGTCCAGTAGAATCTTTATGCTCCAGATCCTGGGAGAGAAATCAATTCTACCAAATAAAGTTGAGAACAGGTGATGTGGCTAAAGGCACCTGATACCAAGTCTAAATGCCAGAATGCATTTTATGGGAATAATAGGTAGGTTATATTCTGATTACACACTGTAGCCTATGTGGGCATACATGGATGCTGTCTTAGTCAAATTTCTATTGCTGTGAAGAGACACCATGACTATGGGAAGTCTTATAAGAGAATACATTTAACTGGGGAATTTTTATATTCTGAGGTTTAGTCAATTACTGTCATAGAGAGAAGCATGGTGAAATGAAGGCATAATTGGTGCTAGAGATGTAACTGAGGGTTGTACATCTTAGTTGGCAGCTGGAAGAGAAAGAGTGACACCAAGCCTGAATTGAACATTTAAAAACCCAAAAGTCAGCTGGGCGGTGGTGGCGCACGCCTTTAATCCCAGCACTCAGGAGGCAGAGGCAGGCGGATCTCTGTGAGTTCTAGGCCAGCCTGGTCTACAAGAGCTAGTGCCAGGACAGGCTCCAAAGCTACAGAGAAATCCTGTCTCAAAAAAGTAAAAAAAATTAAAAAAAAAAACAAAAGTCTACCCATGATATATTTATTCCCCAAAGACCACACCCGCCAAAATACTGACACACTTCCTAATAGAGCAAATCTCTAATGGCCAAGAATTCAAATACATGAGCCTATGAGAGCCATTTCTATTTGAACAACCACAGGTAGAAATTCTGTCTCTCTGTCTCTGTCTGTCTCTGTCTCTCTGTTTCTCTCTCTCTCCCAAAACAAATAAAATGTAATAATTTATTTTTAATGGGAGCCAGGTTTCTGTCTGTCAGGGGTTAGGGTAAGCATGAAAACAGGAAGGGTCATTCTACAACTGTTCAGTTATCTATCTATATCTATACCTATACCTATACCTATACCTATACCTATACCTATATCTATATCATCTAGATAGATAGATAGATAGATAGATATCATTAATGTTTATCTTCAGTTTTAATAATATATTGTATATTATCCATTGAATATGTCATTTACAAAACAGTCTTTACAGTCATTGTTTGAATATTTATTTACTTTTTTCCTTCTCTTTTCTACATTATTTGAATTAAAACATAATTAACCAATCCCTTTCTTCATTACAATCCCTGTCATAACCCACCTTGCTCTTTTTACATTTTTATTACCTATGTTCTCTTCAATTGCTTTTATATACATACATGCTTTTCAATCATGTATACATGGATATTCCTAAATATACAAATAAAAACTGCTCAGTCTGTATAATGTCACTTTTATATATAGTTTCACAGTTGACCACTTGAGTTTGCTTTGTAAATTAGGGCTCTTTTTCTTGGGAAAGAATATATTCTCCTTTTCTCAGAATTGTTAGTTGCCTGTAATTCTTTGTCTGGACTCTATAAGCAATAAATGAAATTGTATCTTCTTAAATTTTATTCTAAAGAAAGAAATTTGAGTTTAGGAGTACTTGTCAAAATTTCTAACCCTTCCATGATATTTTTAAAAAGTAAATAATACCATAAGAAAAACCTACAACCATTTTTGTACTAGTCATGAGCAGAAAACTCTTGTTCAATTTTCCTATTCATTTGTTGTTTTTTTTTTTTTTTCTGCAAGGAGCAGAGTAAAGTCTGTGGGTATAACTCAAACATTTTTCTATGTTGTTCTATACTTAAAAAGATAAATACCTGGTATATACTTAGGTTATCAATAATATTTACTTAGGCAAGCAAGGCAGGAGCATGGATTATGGCTGCCTCCACCAATAGTGTAATCCTCAGGAAACACTTACTTTACCAGTGCTTTGACATCTTCATGTTTATCACTGACTTCATTATATCATCGACCTTATGTGTTTTGTAGATGAATTACCAATGTTCATAAATAATTTGAACATTCTGCTAGAGATTTCTCATTAATGATAGCAGCCGCTGACTGCACTTCTTAGCACAACACTACCTTTTCTGTTTCAGTCAACCAAAGTGAGGTGAAATAAAGCCTTGGTTATAAATTATACAGAGCTAAAAAGCTTCCTTGAACCTCCAAGCTGTAAGTGTGACTATTAAAATGTTTTAATGATCACTTCTTCCACACAAGTTTTAGGGCAGCAATGCCTTCTACTAATCACCCATTTGCAAAACAATGCAGAAGCCAATATATATTCCCAGGAAGACACCTAAATGAGCATTAAAATATATGCCAAGAGTTAATTTCTTCACTATATATATGCTCATTCTATTATCATTTAGAAATATATTTGTCATAGAGAAGAGTTAATCTCAAGTAGCATGCTTTGGAAGACATACATTCAAAAATATAATATTATTCAAAGTTTAACTTTAGAGATTAGCTATGTAGTTAATCCAAAGTGCACTATTTAATTTCACTAAGATGTTATGTGTTTATTGAAAATGCAACAACATGGTGTGAATGATATTAGTGAATAAGTTGTTGAATAAGACCTTACATATTAACTCTTGGAAGATGAAACATGGGGGAATAAAACAGTTTGGTTCTCCATACAACCAAGTTTATTAATTTATTTATTTATTCACTCATTCATTCATTCATACATTTATGTGGTTTATTTATTCATTCATTTATAGGGTTTCATTTATTTATTTAATTTATGGACCAACTATAGTTTCTTCTCTCTTCTCTCTTCCTATTCCCTCTCCTCACTTCCCTTCTAGCACCTCATCTGCTCCTTTGCTGTGTCCATTCAGAAGGGGTATGGTTGCAGGCACTTTCAGGGGTTGTACAAGATAGTGTTCCATGTTTAAATACAGCCATATTTTCGATTTTCCATGTAAACACGGAAAACTACCTTGAAAAACACCTCAAAGATATCTGCAAGCCTGTCTTTTGAAGTTTAGAGTCTGAAATTGTACCTGAGTTTAGACACAGAGTAGAGGTGAACAGCATTTCTTAATTATAATCATGCAGGCTAACACTATTATTTAAGGCAAACAGGGACAATTTGGTAAATTCTAGTAGTTAATTCCTTAATCTGCTCGTAGTGACCTATAACAGCAGGTGCTCTTTCCATACATAGTTAGCTGCCAAATAGAGAGTATTTTACCAACCATTTAATAAGAACTGCTTCAGTAAACTATATAATGTCTCTATATCTAAAAGAGCTATCAAAATTGGGGGGGGGTCAATGAGGAGAAAGCATGTTTTTCAACTAAGTATAATAAGATTGTGACTAGGGAGAGAGTACCATGAGAGAGATTGGAATTGGATGGAAATTTAATATAGTGCAAACTCCCTGGAATCTTTGAGAGTTACTCTATTGAAGATGGCTAGTAATGGGGAATTGCAGAGCCTAAACTGGCCAGATTCTATAACAAAGGAAAGTTCCCAGCAGTGGGACTGGAGCAGTAACCCAGGCACAAGACCTTGGAACAACAAACTGTCCTGTCTCCAAAGTGTGCTGAACCTGTGTGAGTGGTCAACCAATGACTGCTCTAACTTGAGTTTAACACCACAAAAGGGAGGCCAGGCCAAGCCCCACCTGTGTGATTGGGAACCACAGGTGGGACAACCCAAAGACCCAGGATAGAACAAAGCAAGAGGGGGAAAAATCAGTGAATGATTACTAATGATGTGCTGCTATTCTCATAGATAAGTGCTTAGTCCAATTGTCAAAAAGAAGTATCATACTCAACTAATAGTAGCAGATACCTAAACCAATAGCCCAAAACAATACAGAACCAGAAGAGGAACCTGCAAGAAATGAGAGGAATGATTATAGGAGTCAGAGGGATTGAGAACACAACCCACAGAATCAACTAAACAGGCCTCATAAGGGTTCACAGAGGCTGCAGCAATAATCATGTAATCTGCATGGTTTTGAGTTTGGTTCTCTGCATATACATTATGATTGTGTAACTTGGTGAGAGTTGGGGGTGTCTTTGACTCTTTTACCTGCTCTTGGGGCCCTTTTTCTCCTACTGGCTTGCCTTTTCCAGTCACGATATAAGGGTTTGTGCCTAGAGTCATTATATCTTGCTATGTTGTGTTCAACTGACATGTTTGGAAGACCTGCTCTTTTTGAAGGGAAAAAGAGGAAGAGTGGATCTGAGGGAGAGAGCAAGTGGGTGGAGGGAAACTTTGAGGAATGGAGGGAGGAGAAACTGTGTTCAGCATTTAATATATGAGAAAAGAATAAAAAGAAAAAATGGAACGATACAGTGACACCCTGAAAACAAGAATGTGAGTTAAGATATTTTAAATAACTTTATGTGAATTAAAAGTGTGATAAGATCAAAACTCTATCATAGGCCTGGGAATAGTTACCAATTTGTCCATTTTTTAGAAATTTAATCAAAAACTTTATTGTAAGGACAGTTAGTGCCATCAAATTCTCAATTTCAAGGCAATTTATTTTTCTTAAATTTACTGTACTTCTCAAGTCACACAGCATTATTCTTTTTACTGGCAGCATGTATTTACAGGAATGATTTTAAATAATGTTTCTTAGAAAACAATTTACTCTGGTTTTCTATATTTAAACATACTAATAGATTTCAAAGACTCACCATTTCCAGTGGTGTGGTAAGTAAGTTTACAGCTTTTATATGCCCATTTATGAGCAATATTTTTAACAAATTAAAGTTTGGTGCAAATAACTAATATACAAATTTAGTGTTTGTTGCTGAGTGCTGAAATGTTATTGAACATTTGAAATCAAACTGCCACTCTGAACTGGAGTTACTGTCTTACCTCTTTATTTGATCCTTATTTGTACAGAGTCAATAATCTTTTAGTTCTAATATCCTAGTTTTAACAATTTACATGATAATATTTCAATCCAGTTATCTTTAATATCTATTTCATAGTCTTTCAGCCTTATGAATTCATACAAAATTCTAAAAAAAAAAATCTGAGAGCATCAGATGTATAGCCACACCCCTCAGTCTTCTGAGGGGTGAGGTCCCTACTTCAGAAGCATTCCATAAAGTTCACTGTGAACAACACCAAGGTGCTTTTGTTTGCAGGAGTTATTTCAACATCCTTTAGCTCATTTTCTGTGGAAGAGAATTATTTCTAACACGACTCATTTCCGTAGAGGTCATTACTCTTCATAAAAGACAATAGCAATATAATATACAGAGAAGGATTGCAAAGTAGATAGTCTTTTACAACAGGAGTTTTATAATAGAATTGGATGAGGAATGAGCTGCTTGAGCATTCATTTAAGGTCTGTGGACTCCCTTAATTCCCAAAATAGAATGGTAGTCACTTACACACAATGGTTTATAAACAGGATGAAGTCATTTTCAAAACCAGATAGATTTATGAATACTTTCTTTTTAAATCTGCTGTTTAAAAATTCAACTTTATGGTGTTCACCTCCTTTCCCACCTAACAAATTAGATTGTAATAAAGACTGATTAAATGCTCCAAATGACTTAAAAACGGAGACTATTTTCGACTTTTTGGTTATCTTTAAGAAACTTTACAGTTGCATATATTATATCTGGTAACAGTGTGTCAAGTAAGTAGGTAGGAATTAATCTTATTTTTGAAAGAATACATAATTTTTCATGAAATATATAAGAAGATATCACAATTCTTAACCAGTAAACACAACTAAGTTGCTCTATTTTGTTTATTTTTCATCGTTATGAATAGAAAAATTATCTTGGCTAATGTTTCTCAGCTTCAAAAAAGATTTAATATTAGCAATAGTTGATGACTCTTTAAAACAAGCTAAGAAAACTTGATTCAATTCATTTCATATTAGTTATAATTATATAAACATATACTATATACTTCAATAAAAACCTTCCTAAATTTTTGAAGTACATTAATTTAAAATGATGTTGAAACTGCATTGATAAAAGAAATTATTTCCATTGTTTTTTATTTTCATCATTTATGAAACATGAAATATTTGCAGGATTCTTCAGTGAGTGGATGCTTATATAAATATATTTCTCAGTGATGAAAAGCCTTTCAAATCCTATCAGGATTCAAGCTTAAGCACATGAAGTGTCTTAGATTTTAGAGGAGAGGAAAAATGCAGTCATGTTCTGGAAGTCAGTCCTCTTGTCACACTGCCTTCTACATAAGAAGCATGGCACACCGTTCCCCAGAAGTTAGAACACTGAATTCTGATGAAGCCTGAGTAGTTGCAGCTGGCCTGTGGAGTCTTAACTCTCCATGCCTCCTCTAATTTGTTGCATAGAGTTTTGCTGGTATGAGTGCTTGCTGCCAAATCTGAGGATATATGTTAATTATCACAATTTTCTTATATACGTAGCTGTTCATGTACAATAAAGCAGACACACGTCCCTGAAACTGTCTCCGGATTGGTTTAATCTACGTTCCCTTTACCTATACATACGAATTACTATCCTGTTGGGGGGCAGCAGGAGATGCCTTCATAACAATGGTATTAGGGTAGTTATAGATCCCTCTGTATGTGAGTGATACTTCACCTGATATGTCATTTTAAATATGCAGAAATTAAATGTTTAAGAGCTGAGATATCCAAATGTTCTTTATGGTATTCACTAGAAGTTGCTGAAGTGTGTCTATTGCATGTGAACTTTCAAAATAGGAAGGCTGTCTTAACAATTTTAGCACAGAAACTGAACAATTTTACATTATTTACTCAGGTAATGAGTAAATATCTACTCCCTTGGGTAGGACTGAGTATGCTTCTTAGCCATTTTCTTCTTAAATCTTAAAATGCATTAGATGTCAAACTTTATGAGCTTCTAATATATCCATAAATGAAAGCTCCAGCTCAGCCTCTCTTGACAGCATAGAAGCAGTTATAACATTTTGTAAATTCTCCCTCTGAAATCACAGAGAAGAAACTCCATAGACTCGCCAATGACCCTTGTCAAATAGCAGCTCTCTAGGATGCTCTTTGCCTTCACAGTCTCTCCAGAGGTTACTAACTCTAATGGGAAGGCAATGTACCATTGGCTATTATTCTCAACAACGGCGAACTTTGAGGGAAGATGCATCCATTAATTCTGTGTCCTCGTTGTCTGGTAGAGGTCCCAGTGGAGTGATCATTATATTCTTGTGAAATTAATTGTAGATTTTAGAATGCATTTATATAAGAGGCTGGGATTCTGACATGTAGACCTTTAATAAAACTGAAAATAACAGTGGAAATGATGTAATTTCACAATGTTCTTTTGATACGCTTTTTATGAGAATGAGATTTATTCTACTTTTCCTGCAAAGAAATAGTATTTTGTATATTTCTCTGGAATCACTATTTATAATAAAATGTTTATTACTGTGTCAAGAGTAAAGATGAGTTTTATAAAATGTTTTGGTCATTTCAAATGCATTAACTCATAAAGAACTTTAGTTTAAACCCTTTACAATGATTATTCCATGTATTCCATGTATTCTGTTACTTATATTGACCCATAATGGACTGGTCTTTATTTAAAGGAACAAATTGAAAATGTAGTTTCAATATTAAGAAGGAAATTAGAGCGGAATTAGATAAGCAACTAGATGTGTCTTCCAAAAAAGGACTAAAATGAATTTTATATATAGATCGGTAGAGATGAAATTGAAATACTTGGATTACCTATTTCAAAAATACAAGAAAAAAAGTCTGTTGGTTATATGAACACATGTATCAAGTCATGGACATTACACAATGTCTTCCTTCACTTGGCAGCTTGCATAGTATTTTCTTGCACTACAGAAGCTAGACCTCATGAAAGAGGGATCCACTTTAGATCAAGATAAAGTAATCAAGTCCTACATCCCGAGAATGCTGTCTTTAACATTATGGGCTTTCCTTCAATTCTGAGAGATATCACACAAATATCATATATTGTTTGGAAAGTCATTATATTACTCTGACAAACCACTCAAAAAATTTTGTGTGTATGTGTGACGGGTACTGGTGTTTTAGTTAGTCTGCTTCTTATAGGCACCATTGTTATCCAAAATGGTGTGTGTGTGTGTGTGTGTGTGTGTTTGTGTGTGCCATGTACGTGTATGTTGTTTGTTTTTGCTCTTTTACTCTTCCAATATTTTGATCTTTTGGGAGGCCCACAATCCAGATCTCAAAAAAATCACACACATGGAGTCCCCATTCGACTATTTCTTTCCAGATATTTCCATATTAACTGTTTTCTGGTATTCCCATCCCTGCTCAACTCTTAACACTGTCACTTTATACCTTCATGGTTTCTATAACTACTATATGTTGTATATTTACATATGAATATTTGGAGTTAAGAATCTAAACATAATAAAGGGAATTTACAGAAATCTTATAGCTAGCATCAAATTAAATGGGGAGAAAAATAAAGTAATTTCACTAAAATCAGGAACAAGAAAATGCTGGTCACTCTTTATATATCTATTCACTATAGTAAGTGAAGTTCTAGCTTTATCAGTAAGATGACGGATGGAGATCAAGTGGATCTTTATTTGCAGATGATATGAGAGTATACTCCAGAAATTCTTCCAGGGAACTCCCACAGCTGATAAGCCCCTTTAGTGAAGTGGCTAAATACAAGATTGATTCAAAAAATCAGTAGCCATCATGTAAACAAATGACAGACTAAGAAAGAAATCAGTGAAATGGCACCCTTCACAACATCCATAAAAAATAAAAATAAAATATATTTGGGAAACTTTAACTAAGCAAGTAAAAGACCTATATGATAATAACATAAAGTCTTTGAAGAAAGTAATTGGAAATGATATAAGAATAGAAAGGTCTCTCATGCTCATAGATTGGAATGATTAACATATTAAAAATGGCTGTTTTCAAAAATAATCTACATATTTAACATACTCTCCATCAAAATTTTAACACAATTCTTTTTTTTATTGAAAAAAAATTCCTGCTTCCTCCCAGCCTCCCATTTCCCTCCCCCTCCTCCTGCCCCTCTCCCCCTCCCCCCACTCCTCTCCCCCTCCCTCTCCAGTCCGAAGAGCAGTCAGGGTTCCCTGCCCTGTGGAAAGTCCAGGGTCTTCTCCCCTCCATCCAGGTCTAGGAAGGTGAACATCCAAACTGGCTAAGCTCCCACAAAGCCAGAACATGAAGCAGGATCAAAACCCAGTGCCATTGTCCTTGGCTTCTCATCAGCCCTCATTGTCCTCTATGTTCAGAGAGTCCGGTTTTATCCCATGCTTTTTCAGTCACAGTCCAGCTGGCCTTGGTTAGCTCCCAATAGATCAGCCCCACTAAGAAGCAGATTCACCTAGGAGGAGTAGAAGACCGTAAATAATCAAACTGAGGGCTGAAATCAACAAAATAGAAACACAGAAAACAATCCAAAGAATCAATGAAACAAAAAGCTGGTTCCTGGAGAAAATCAACAAGATTGATAAACCCCTATCCAAACTAATCAAACGGCAGAGAGAGAATTTGCAAATAAATAAGATCAGAAATGAAAAGGGGGACGTAACCACAGACACAGAGGAAATTCAGAGAATCAGTAGATCTTACTACAAAAGCCTGTATGCCACAAAACTTTAACACAATTCTTACATACCTTCAAAGGACAATACTCAACTTCATATGGACAAATAAAGCAAAGCAATGCGAAATGAAACAACCCAAAAAAACTAAAATAATCCTGAATAATAAAAGAAAATCCAGATGTATAACCATCCTTCAAGCTCCACTACAAAGCTATAATACTATGAACTGCATGTTATTAGTATTAAAAAAAATAAGTTCAATAATGGAATCAGTTCTAAGACCCAGATGTAAATGCACATACCTATGAATACCTCATGCATCTTTAACAAATGGTGCTGTTTTAACTAGATGTTATCATGCAGAGGAATACAAATTGATCCATATCTGTCACCCTGCAGAAAATTCAAGTCCAAGTCCAATTTGAGTCCATAGACCTCAAGAGAAACACAGATAAGCTGAACTTAACAGAAGAGAAAGTAGGAACTAGACTTGAATATATTAGTGAAGAAGACACATTCCTGGGCAGAACACCGATAGTACAGTTAATTAATTAACAGTTAATTAATGGAACCTCATGAAACTGAAAAGCTGCTGTAAGGCAAAGGACACTGTTAATAGGACAAAATGGCAGTCTACAGAATGCAAAACGATTTTTCATTAACCCCATATATGACAGAAGGCTAATATTAAATATATTTAAAGAATGCATGAAACTACACCTCAACAGATTACAAAATCCAAATAAAAATGGGGTACAGGCCAACTGGTACTGACACAGGCATTTAATCCCAGTACTCGTGAGACAGATACTAGTGTGAATTCAATGGTAACCTGGCCTACAGAGTGAGTTCGATGACATTACAGGCTATACTGAGAAAATCTGTCTCAAAGAAAAAACAAACAAATGAAAAGTAGCCAGAGATATCTCAGCAGAAAAATTAAGGTGGTCTATGTTGGGGACACAAAGATCCTAGTGTTCCCAGAGAATTACTAAGAGAAGCAGGAATGTTAATCATACACGGGTGTCTCCTCAATGGAGAGATAAAATCAAATATCTACAGTCCTTTCAGTTAGCTGAAAGTGGAGGTTGTCCTTTTCACTATCTAAAGGGACAGATCTCACCATAATTTCCCAGAATGATTATACCAGACTCTTCTCTCCCTAAACCATCATCCATCTTTAGAGAAGAAATTAAAAGTACTTTATGGAATGCTGACCTCTAGGTTTTCTATCAGTGAACAACCTATATTTTAGGTCTTTAACAATAACTCACAAGTCCTTTGTAAACGAGTCACTAGGTCATCACACCTAAGCTTTATTTGACTAATTGAATTTATTGTTATCTGGAAACCTTTTCCCAAATTTTACAGTGTTTTAAATATGCTGACAGTAAATTGTCTGGGATTATTTTCCTCAAAGTCTGATCCAGGTTGATGAAGTCTATCTGCACCAGATTTTCATTGTTATCATTTTGTGGGGTTCATTTTCCTGTATGAAACTTGCTAGGACCCCTTCAGGCCCCGAACCACTTAAGAAAATATTCAACATCCTCAGCCATCAGGGAAATCCAAACCAAAACTACTTTGAGATTCCATCTTCTGCTTTTATGAATGACTAAATTCAAAATCACAACTGACAGATAATTTTGCAGAGGATGTGAAGAAAGATGAACTCTTCTCCATTGCTGGTAGGAATGATTTGTATAGCCACCTTGGAAATCAACAGGGAAGTTTCTCAGAAAATTTGGAATCTACCTACTTTAAGACCAGCTTTATCATTCTTGAGCCTATATCCAAGACACTTGCTCAACCATGTTCATTGCAGTTTTTCACAATTGACAAGAACTGGGAACAACCTAGACATCCATAAATGGAAGAAAGGATTTTAAAAATGTATACTCAGTATTACTCAGCTGTTAAAAAATGATATTATGAAATGTGCAGTCACATAGATAGAATTAAGATCATCCTAATTGAGGTAACCCAGACCCAGGAAAATAATGATGGTATGTAGTTTCTTATAAATGGATATTAGTTGTTAAGTAAAGGATAACCATGGTACAATCCACAAACCCAGCAAGGCTAACTAACAAGAAAGTCTCAGAGAAGGATGCATGAATATTCTTGTTATTAAAAATAAAATAGATTTTACACATGGAGTAGGGACACGTGGGGATGAAAACAGAAGGGGTGAAATGTGGGAGGTGAGAGAGGGATATGGGAGAGACAACAGGAATGGGAGAGTTTTGGGAAAATAATGTAAAAATATAGCTGTGGAAAATTTCTTGAATCTACAAAAGTGACCCTAGTTAAGTCTTCTAGTAATGAGAGAAGTGGAGTCTGAACTGGCCATGTTCTATAACCAGGCAAGGCTTCTAGCAGTGTTACTGGGACATCAACCAAATCACAAAAACTTTGACCTACCATCTGTTCTATCTGAAAGATGTACTGGGGTAATGGTGGCTGAGAATTCATGGGAGTTGCCAACAAAAGACTGTTCCAACTTGAGGCCCATGCCAAAAGAGGGAACTCATGCATGATATTACTTGAATGGCCAGTAAATAGAGGCAGGACAATTCAGAGATCCAGATAGAATCAAAGACTGACAAAAATTAGTCAATAAAATGGTTCCTAATGATATTCTCCTATACTCATAGATCAGTGCCTAGACAATAGATGGGTGCCTAGATCAATTTTCATCAGAGGAACATCATCCAGAAACTAATGTGAGCAGATGCAGAGGCCCACAGCTGCTGTGGGATTTTCTTTTGTATGCTGTGATTACAATTAATGAATAAAGAAACTGCTTTGGACCTATAGCAGGGCAGAACTTAGGGAGTGAAAACTAAACTGAATGATGGGATAAAGAAAGGAGGAGTCAAAGAGAAGCCATGGAGCCACTGCAGGAGACAGATGTGCTGAAACTTTGCTGGTAGGCCACACCCTCATGGTGATGCACAGACTAATGGAGATGGGTTAAATTAAGATGTAAGGTTTAGCTGATAAGTTGGAGCTGATAGGCCAAGCAGTGATTTAATTAATAAAGTTTCTGTGTGATCATTTTGGGGCTGAGCAGCCAGGAACCAACAAGTTGCCCCTCCTTCTACACACAGCCAAACATAGGCAAATCCAGGAGAAACCTGCAGAAGAGGGAAAGAAAGGATCAGAGGAGCCAGAGAGGAAGAAGACACCACAGGAACATGACTTAGAGAATCAATTAAGTGGAGCTCATACTCATAACGATTCATAGAGACTAAAGGGATAGTCACAGAGCCTGTATGGGTTTGAGGTTGGTTCTCTGCATATACCTTATGGTTATGTAGCTTATTGTTCTTGTGGGATTCTCAATAGTGGGAGAGGATGGTGTCTGTAACACTTTTGCGTAATCCTGGAACCCTTGCCTTCTGCTATATTGCCCTATCAAGCCTTAACATTAGGGTCTGTGCCTCATATTACTAGAATGTATTAGGACTTATTAGATGGATATTCCTGGGAAGTCTGTTCTCTTCTTCTTGTTGTTTTTTGAAGGGAAAACAAGGAGGGGGAATCTGGGAAATGGGATTGTGGATAATGGGAGAAGTGGGGGGAAAGGAAATACGGTCAATATGTAATGTATGAGAGAGGAATATAAGAAATAAATAAAGTAAAGTAAGCAAAATTACAGTCATCTGATATTTGACAGAGGTCAAAACATACATTGGAGAAAAGGTAGCATCTTGAAGAAATATTTCTTGTGAAACTGGATACACTTTAAGAATAATTAAATTATGCCCATATTAATCACCTTGAACAAAAGTTATCTCAAAGTAAAAACATCACTTTGGAGTCCAAAATAATAAAACTGTTAGATACAAAGATAGCCAATAACATAAAAGTTGTAAGAGTTGGAAAGGATTTTCTGAATTGAAGAACTCTATTGGTCCAAGATTTAAAGGAAATGTTTGATAAGTGTGACATCAAAAAACTAAAAAGATTCGTGATACTAACGGAACACTCAGTCATGTGAAGAAGAAACATAAAGTGGGAGATAATTTTCCTAAGTATATATATATATAAAATGGAGAATTAACCTCCAGAATGTAAATATGACTAAAAAAAAAGAGAGAGTCAGGGAAACAGATATCACATTTAAAACAAAGGAGTTAGGTAATTAAATAGAAATTTTTCAAAAGGAGAAAAAATAAATAACTAATATGTTCTCAAAAAAGTCCCTATCATCCTTAGCAATTAAGGAAACACAAATTCACACAACTCTTAGATTTCATCTCACCAAGTGGGAAAGACTAATTTACAAAAACCAAATGAAAATAGATACTGGCAAGAGGAAAGGACAAGTTATTATAACCAGCTCCACACATTCAGCAACAGACTCTTAGTAACATATTGGCTATATTCTATTAAACTAAACACCCACTAGTTTTTTTTTGAGTTTTTTTTAATTTATTTATTAAAGATTTCTGCCTCCTCCCTGCCACCGCCTCCCATTTCCTTCTCCCTCCCCCATCAAGTTCTCCTCCCTCCTCAGCTCAAAGAGCAATCAGGGTTCCCTGCCCTGTGGGAAGTCCAAGGACCACCCACCTCCATCCAGGTCTAGCAAGGTGAGCATCCAAACTGCCTAGGCTCCCACAAAGCCAGTACATGCAGGAGGATCAAAAACTCATTGCCATTGTTCTTGAGGTCTCAGTAGTCCTCATTGTCTGCTATGTTCAGCGAGTCCGGTTTTATCCTAGGCTTTTTCAGACCCAGGCCAGCTGGCCCTGGTGAGTTCCCGATAGAACATCCCCACTGTCTCAGTGTGTGGGTGCACCCCTCGCGGTCCTGAGTTCCTTCCTCGTGCTCTCTCTTCTTCAGCTCCTGATTTGGACCTTGAGATTTCAGTCCAGTGCTCCAATGTGGGTCTCTGTCTCTGTCTCCTTTCATTCTCCAAAATATATAAAGAACTCAAGAAACTAGACCGTAAAAGGCTAATCAACCCAATTATAAAATGGGGCACTGAGCTGAACAGAGAATTCTCAACAGAAGAAGTTCAAATGGCCAAAAGACACTTAAGATCATGCTCAACTTCCTTAGCGATCAGGGAAATGCAAATCAAGACAACTTTAAGATACCATCTTACACCTGTCAGAATGGCTAAAATCAAAAACACCAATGATAGCCTTTGCTGGAGAGGCTGTGGAGGAAGGGGTACCCTCATCCATTGCTGGTGGGAATGCAAACTTGTGCAACCACTTTGGAAAGCAGTGTGGCGGTTTCTCAGGAAAATCGGGATCAACCTACCCCTGGACCCAGCAATACCACCCTTGGGAATATACCCAAGTGATGCCCTATCATATGACAAAAGCATTTGTTCGACTATGTTCATAGCAGCATTATTTGTAATAGCCAGAACCTGGAAACAACCTAGATGCCCTTCAATGGAAGAATGGATGAAGAAAGATTGGAATATATACATATTAGAGTACTACTGAGCAGTAAAAAAAACAATGACTTCTTGAATTTTGCATACAAATGGGCGGAAATAGAAAACACTATCCTGAGTGAGGTAAGCCAGACCCAAAAAGAGGAATATGGGATGTACTCACTCATATTTGGTTTCTAGCCATAAATAAAGGACATTGAGCCTATAATTCGTGATCCTAGAGAAGCTAAATAAGAAGGTGAACCCCCCCCAAAAAAAAAAACCATATAGGCATCCTCCTGAATATTAACCTCCACTGGTTTTATGACTTTCTGCCTTGCAAAAAGTTTTATGTCATTGCCCAGATCCTGATCATGTAAAAAAATTCTCATAAATCATTTCTATTGCCTGTAGACTTTGCTTGTTCTACTCTTAAATAGAACCGGGTTTATGTAATTTTGTTTTGTTATTACTCCAATTAGAGAGCAATGACAAAGGCAAGGACATCAACCAATGAGTTTATTTTTTTTTTAACTACAGGAGCCAATTGACTTGAAGCCAATTGCATCACAGAATGTCCACCCCATTGTTTCTTATGTTAGCTTATGAAAGATAGATGCTTATTTGACAGGAGGAAACCTTTCTTCTCTTCTTCAATCCTGTTATACAATCGTATGGAGCTAAAGATCTTATGCATTAGCTAAGTTTTAGCACTTCCTGAGATTTGTGAGTTATTTATTACCTGAATCATAAGGAATATTCATTCAGAACCTACTGATCCATAACAAGTTTCTCCTGAAGTGGAATGTCTCAACTGCTACAAATTACTCAAGAGAAACTGTGTCCTAAAATGACTTAGTTTATGGTATATTCTTCTTTTTTAACTGAGTTGTGCCACTTACATCCTAAAATAAGAAAAGATAATCATAGTCTTTATTAGAAGGGTAATTTTAATCTATTTACATCATGTTCTTGTTTTATGATAATTTTCATTGACATCTTGACTAGTTTTAGAGTCATGGAGAATTCATACCTCTGGGAATACCTATGGGGACATTTGAAGAAAAATTTTGCTGTGAAGGGCAAATTGAACTTGAATATGGGTGATATCACAGTGACAGAGGTCAAAGTCTGAGGCAAATAGGAATCAGTGTAAGAGTTCCCTCCAGTCTGCCTCCCACAGTGGCGACAATGCCATCAGTTGCCTCACACAACTGCCATCATGTCTATGGTCACTTGCATTTTTCTTCATCTCTTTTGTTTTGCGTTGAAAAGAGATTTTTCATAGAATAGTTCCTGCTCACAGTTTCCTAGCCCCCAACTCCTCCCAGATCCTTTGGTCATTTTGACAGCTACACCTTACCCACAGTAATGGGCTAAATCCTTAAATCATGAATCCCAAGATAAACTTTCCTGTCTTTCCTGAGTTACTTTTTGCAGACAATTTATCATAGCAGCCAGAAAAGTAACTAAGAGTTGTTTAAAAGCAGTTGGGCAGACAAATACCATCATACTGTTATGCATAACGTGGAAAAGAAAGGTTTGTGGCTAAGATGAGTGTTATTTATTATTATTGTGCATCTATATTCAAAGTTATGTTTATGTTTGCTGTGCTTCCTCAGAATTTATATGTTCTCACTAAGAATGATTTATGCACTGGCATATCCAATACAGGGGAAGATTCTTTTTATCTTCTCATGCATTGAATATACAGCAAATATTAAAATTCTTCTGGAAATACTTTAAAAACAATTTGTATTTTAAACATCATTAATAATGCCTTTGCATTGAGCTAGAACTTATATCTCTCATTTAATAATTTTATAAACATTTTATATTGTATGAATATATAATGAAACATTCCAGTTTTCCTCCTTCTTTATAGGTGTTCCTAAAGTTAATTATCATTTGAAAAGCACCTAAAATTTATATTATTATATTTCAGACCTCGTCTTCCTGAGACATTTTTGTGTGAATATATTAAGAACTTCCATAGTCTGATTGTGGATTTAGAAATAGTTAAATGGTGCTTTAAAGGTGCATGCTAATGCTTAGTTATAAGACCTTTAAAATCTATTAATTTTTCATGGATTTTGATCTGGAAGTTGTGGACATTCATATGTACTTATTTCAAAGAAAGGTGGAATGACTATAACAGTTTACATAAAATATTTTGCTCACTTACTCATGTACAATTTAAACAACATTAATATTTAAACTTATATATACTAGTTACTGTAATGGAGAAATAGAAAATGTTAGTCTATCACAAAATTAAATTTTACACATAAAACAAACAAACAAAAATCAAGAAGACTTCATTTTGTGAGGATTTAAACTAGATATCTATTAACTATATACTTAAACTCATGCAATATTTATCAACAATCCAAGATAGTGTCCCTTTGGGTCATTTTGTTTATAACTTTTATTTGATTCTTCATTTATTTTGTTATGTAGCTCACTGAATTCTAACTAACTTTTAAAGACTATGCATTTGTGCTTTTAATAGTACATTTCATGCATCTAATAGAATAACAGTGGTGATGCAGAATAATAATGATATACACATTAGGCACGCAGGAAGCCTAAGGATTGAAAATAACTGTAGGTACATGGTTGAGGAAAATAGAAATTTTGGGAGAAATTTTTGTGTATGGGAAAAATCACACTTAAAGTATATAAACCTATATTTATACCATGTTTATACCATATGCATGACATATGTTAACAAAGAGAGTTCATTCTTTGACTCAAATAATCCATCAAATATTTAATAATAGTATAAAGATTTTTCTTATTGTACATAAAAGCTGACTTATCTTTGTAAAATAAATACTATAGTGAATGTATTTTACTACACATTGACATAAAATGTAACCTTTTAATAAATTTATGTAACAACATGAATTATTCACATTAACTATAAAGTGTGTGTGCAGTACTTACACAGACAAATTCTTAGGCACATACAGACACACACACAGGAGAGAGAAAGAGAGGGAGGGAGGGGGAGAGGGAGGGAGAGAAAGATGCATGTTATTAACCTTCATTCATACTTTTTATGAAAACTTGTTAGCAAGCCTATCTAAATCATTAGCCAAATATATATTACCACTGTTATAGTATTTGAACAAAAATTGTAACTTTTCCAGTTGGTTAAGTTGCTTTGGTTTTGTTGTCTCGGATCTTTCTCCATTTTACTGTCTTGCAATGGTTTCTTAGATTAACCACAGCTAAACAGGACCAGACCTGTCACACATGCATAACAAGATGTCAGCATCTATTCCATACAAATGCAATTGATGTCAACTCTGTTAAACAAATTAATGAACTAATCCAAGTTGAAAATCATGAGGAATGGAAATTTCTCACAATGGAAAATAGGAATGAGGTTGATGATGAGAAATATATATGTGTTAGTCCACAAAGAACGACTTAGTCACTTAATGAATGGCATTGTAACATGATAAACAACTAATAACTGGAGGTATTCTAAAAGAATTGATTATATGCAGATATTTGTAATATATGTTTTATATATAATGCAATAATTCTATAAATAGTATCTTATAGTATTATATGTACTCATAAAAATCTTATAATTTTGGGGGAAGATTTAGGTTATCCAAGATTGTTGTTTGACATAAAACTACTGGAAGGATCTTATATCCATAATTTCAAATAATACTTTAGAACTGTAGTAATAACAACATCTTGATTCTGGAATGAAAGCAGACATATGGGACAATGGAGTAGAACTGGGAACTCAGGTACAATCCCTTTTTCTTACAACCACTTGACTTTTGACAAAAATGCCAAATTGATGCATTTGATGAAGAAGAGACAGAATCTTCAAAAAGTAGTTCTGAACAAAATAAAAAATAGTTTATGGAGCATTAAATCTAGATCCTTCTCTTACTCTGTACAAACTCATATCCATGTAGATCAAGGACCTCATTGTAAACCCAGGTAACCTACATATGATAAAGGAGAAACTAGAAAATACTCTTAAACCCAAAGGAACATCAAAGAACTCTCTGAATTGACCAGACAACACAGGCATTAAAACTAATGATTAATAGAAGGGAATTAACAATACTCAAAAGTCTTAAAAGGAAAGGACACTATCATCTGAGTGAAGAAGCAGCTTACAGGGTATAAAATATTTACCAACTATTTTCTGGTACAGAATTAATATTAAGTAAAAATTTAAAAACTATAAAAATAATGAAAAACCAAGACACCAAGAAAGAAAATAATGCAGAAGTACAACACAGTGCAGTTAAGCCTGTGAATCCAGTCTTAATGGCAACCTTTCTCTCATTCAGTGGGCTATTCTATCACTGTCTTGACTTCTTTGCTAAACATAGTCTTTTTAGTTGATATGCCACTTGTCTCATTTTGTTATTTGTGTTTTGAAAATTTTATGCAATAGAACCACCTTTTTATTTTTGCCACATTTATAAAATTTCATGTTTTATTCCTAAGTCTTTAAGTGGTTTGTATATTTGATATTCATGGTGATATGCAAGATATTCATCAGTATGGCTATGGGATAAGGCCATTTCAGATTCCCCCTCCTCAGCTGCCCAAGGAACAAACTGGGGACATCTCCCTGGACATCTGGGAGCCCCTCTAGAGTCAAGTCTCTTGCCAACCCTAAAATGGCTCTCTTAATTAGGATATATGCTTCCCTGCTCCCATATCCACCCTTCCTTTATCCCAACCATCCCATTCCCCCAAGCTCCTCCCATCCTCCCCTTCTCACTTTTCTCTCCCCATCTCCCCTTACCCCCATCCCACCCCACCCCCAAGTTCCCAATTTTTGCCGGGCAATCTTGTCTACTTCCAATATCCAGGAGGATGACTATATGTTTTTCTTTGGGTTCACCTTCTTATTTAGCTTCTCTAGGATCACAAATTATAGGCTCAATGTCCTTTATTTATGGCTAGAAACCAATTATGAGTGAGTATATCCCATGTTCATCTTTTTGGGTCTGGGTTACCTCACTCAGGATAGTGTTTTCTATTTCCATCCATTTGCATGAAAAATTCAAGATGTCATTGTTTTTTACCGCTGAGTAGTATCCTAATATGTATATATTCCACACTTTCTTCATCCATTCTTCCGTTGAAGGGCATCTATGTTATAAGAAAAATATGTTTCTAATCTCCTAGATAATATTATAAAATAGTTATTTATTATTAACATTATAAAATATATAAATTATTTTTCAACCAAAATCTTAATTTTATATTTAGTACTTTTTTGCAAGTCAGCATTATATTTCCATTTCTTAAAATGTTCATGTTTACTCCCAGTTTCAGATCAGAGAGATACATAAGGAAACAGAGCTTGCTCTGGCACTGCTCCTGCTGACTTTCTGGTAATACTGATTCAGTAGCTTAATTTGAAGTAATACAACCTCTCAACTCTTAATTATTTTTATATAAACAGCCTTTAATATTATCAAGAAAGTGATGTATCTTTAAAATTATATTTTCTAACATATGAACAGACTAAGTATTAAATAGAATATATTAGATTTAGAGTTTACATGGAGAGAGCACCTGAAAAAAGCAAAGCTGTCTTACAAATATATTGATTGCCTAACGAAGGAAAAGGCTTTATAAGATTTGTTATCTTCCACTGGTAAAGATATTATGACAAAATCAAACTGACAACAATCTTTTTTTATTCTGAAACGTCTATGATAGAATGCATGTCTTGGATTTTTTTCTACATCATTTTCAAATATTGCAAACCAATCTTTGATATTAGATATACTCTGTTCAATGACAAAACCCAGCAGAGAAGAACAGATTTGTCTTTTAAATATGTATCTAAATTTGTTTCCTAAAACACCCAGGGAAAAATAATAGTATACAAATAATATACAAATCAATAGTATACATATATTATGAGTGTTGTTAAATGTGGGAGCATTTTAAGAAAATGTTCTTAAAATTCTGTGTGAATATTATGTCCATGAGTGTTCCAGTAATTTAGAACACAGAGAGAAATCAGAGCCGTCAAATCTATCAAGAGGAAATGTGTTTTAATAGAAAGGTAAGTGCATATGACATTGTAGCATCTGTGCCAGCCTCCTTTACTAGATAAGAAAAGGGAGTCGTGGTCCTTGTTGAACGTGAAGAGGTTATGAAATGGCAAGATGGTTCTACAGATACCAGATTCTTTGAGCTAATATCATTAAACCAAATGGTGGAATGACAAGTTCCTATGTGCATTTTATAATTGTCTGAAAATTGAAAAACTTCTGTAATGGTAATAGTAGTGTGTATGTCAATTTCTTTGAAATATTTTACCGAATTATCCAGGTGTCCTCAAACAATTCAGAGATAGTCTTAATAAGGACATATGGTTAAAGCGTTTAGAAACAGCCAATAATTCAATGAAGGGTAAGATAGGTTATAGTTAGAGCCTTTTCAAGTAGTATAATGGGAAAAAGAATGTACTAATAAAGAAAGGTGATTTGCAAAGTACAGAAAATTAAGTATTATGCACTTTATATGAATTGGCATTGCTCTATAATTTCAATATATTTTGCATGTACTAATAGTGTCTGTAAAACCATATCAGCGGTTATGAGAACAAAATCTCAAGCCAGATGCCAGGAACTTAGTTAGTGTTTTAATACTGATTATGTGACATTGGAATAGTAACTTAAACACTCTAGGCCAAATTTATCAAGCTTATGTATAAAAAGGCATTTATCATGTTAAATGTTCATAGCACATCTGCTACACATGGATACTTAATAAATATTAAATGTGATATACTTGTAATAGAGTAGAGAAGGAATTTATATGACATCATAGCCAACTTTAGTAAGAGCATGTTATAAATATGTATTGAATTACTAGCAAAATTTGGGGGTTTTAATAAAATATAATAACCATAAAATACTTACAAGATAAAATGATACTTACAAGATAAAATCTGATACTATGAGACAAAATCTAATGAAATCTCAAAGAAACTTGTATCAAAATAATTAAATTAAATTGGTAGTTAGATCCATGCACTTCATTGTTTTAGTTCTACAGAATAAAAATAACAAACCAATACCAACAAAGTTTTCTTGTAAAAGAGAAAACAATAGTATGAAAAAGTGCATTCTTTTAAATTTTTAAAAAATTGGTAGAATTTGAGACTTGAAAACAAATATAAATTCAAATTTCAAAGACTTAATTAAAAAAAAACTGCATCTCAACCACCAGGAAGTTGATTTTTTTTTTTAAAGAGATCAAAGCATGTTCGGTCTACCAGGGACCACATTCCAAAGAAACCTGAACTTCATCCATTAGCAGCTCTCAACTGACACTCCAGTGGCAACCCCACACACTTTTTCTCCTTGGATAACTGGAAATGTTATTTTCTTAGACTGCAAGCAGTTCATGTGTAATCTGTGTTCCTCTTACCTTGTTTTCTAGAAATTGATGTGGGAGTCCCCTCTGTGTGTTGTGATTACCCTGGCCCTCTAACAAGGCAGAACTTGGGTAGGCCGGGAAAGCTAGGCTGAATGTTCGGAAGAAAGAAGGGCAGAGTCATAGAAAACCCATGGAGCCACCATCAGAGTCAGACACCCCAAAACTTTGCCAGTAAACCACTACCACATGACGACACACAGATCAATAGAAATGGGTTAAATTAATATATAAATGATGACAACTTATGCTGGAGAGGTTGTGGGGTAAAGGAAACTCTTCTGAATTGCAGATAGGAATGCAAGCTGGTACAGCCTCTTTGGATATCAGTGTGGCGATTTCTCAGAAAATTAGGAAACAACCTTCCACAAGACCCAGTAATAACACTTTTGAGTATATATCCAAAGGATGCTCAATTGTGCCACAAGGCCACGTGCTAAACTATGTTCATAGCAGCATTGTTTGTCATACCTAAAACCTGGAAACAACCTAAATGCCCCTCGACCAAAGAATGGATAAGGAAAATGTGATACATTTACACAATGGAGTACTACACAGCAGAAAAAGATATAATGACAGCTTGAATTTTGCAGGAAAATGGATGAAGCTAGAAAACTATTTTGAGTGAGGTAACCCAGACACAGAAAGACAAGTATCACATGTACTCACTCATAGGTGGTTTTTAAACATAAAGAAAGAAAACCAGCCCACAAATCACAATCTCAGAGAACTTAGACAATAACGAGGACACTAAGATAGACATGCATAGATCTAATCTATATGGGAAGCAGAAAATCACAAGATCTCCTGAGTAAATTGGGAGCATGGGGACCTTGGGGGAGAGCTGAAGTGGAGGGGAGAGGCAGGAAGGGGAGCAAAGAAAAATGTAGAGCTTAATAAAAAATAAAACAAATAGAATTAGCCAATAAGAAGCTTGAGCTAAGCCGGGTGGTGGTGGCGCACGCCTTTAATCCCAGCACTCGGGAGGCAGAGGCAGGTGGATCTCTGTGAGTTCGAGACCAGCCTGGTCTACAGAGCTAGTTCCAGGACAGGCTCCAAAGCCACAGAGAAACCCTGTCTCGAAAAACCAAAAAGACACCAAAAAAAAAAAGCTAGAGCTAATGGGTCAAGCAGTGATTTAATTAATACAGTTTTGTGTGATTATTTTGGGTCTTAGATAGCCGGGAACCAACAAGTGGCCACCTCTTTCAAGAAGAGATATTAGCATAGAACTTTGAACGATATTCTGCTTTCTAAATTAATGTCTTTCAACTCATCAGATTTGCATTGTGTTTCAACATGCACTCTAGCTCAATTGTGCCTGCTTTCCTCTGCTGAGAAACTCAATTCTGCTTGGAATCACAATTAAAGTAGTGTTCTACTTTAATAAAACAAATAAAGAAACATTGCCTCTCCCGTATCAACAGTTCTTCATATTTTGCTCACATTTCTTCAACAAGCTTTTCTCCTTCACCATGGAAAAGCTAAAGCAGCTTCACAAAACTGTTTTTACGAACTTGTGATGTCTTCCTGCATCATTCTGCCATTGCTTATTATTGCATAATGTGACAGTTCTTCCTTTGTGATTGAATTCTTCAGTAGAACAGGCAGTCAAAGATGATATTAGAGTATGGGGGCTTATATATGTCATCCCAGTCTTCAAAAGGTTGAGGAAGGGAGATTCTTTTAAATGAGTTCATAGCCTTGGTTACCTAGTGAGACAATACCCCCTTGAGCTATTCAAGGATACTCTGGCTCTCCAAAGAATAACAGCAAATTACCATTTGTACATGTTTATTATATAATGGAATAAACTTCATTGAGATTTCTTCATATACACTCCCTATTCTACTACTATCATTGTCCCCTTGCCTCCATTTTAACTTCATATATATCTTGATTTACTCATTTTAACATTTATGACATTTGTCTTCTTTTTTTTCTCATATGAGAGAAGTCATGTATATCTAATTATGTAAGTACAGTAATTACAACTTGAGTTGTCTTTGAATAACTTGGAATCAAAAAAACCTTATTTTTTTACTTATTCGTGAAATGATTCCTATAAATACCCAAATTGCAGTTATATTAGACATCTCCAAAGAGTTATGAGTAGCAGGTCTTCTATGAATCTTCTGTCTGAAAGGAATTAAAACCACAGAATGCACAGAAGTGGAAATAGTATTGAGAAGGACAGGGCTGTGCTTTGTAAAAATGAGGAGTTGTGCTTATTCTAATTCTATTTCTGCTGCTATGATAAAATATTCTCACAAAGGTAATTTTAAAGAAGAAATGGTATTCTTTAGTTCCAGGTTACAGTCCTCATAGCAGGGAAGTCAAGGATGCAGAAACATAGGTCAGTCCATTCATATCCAGGCCCAAGAATAAGAAATGGTTGCACACATACTTACAACTGAGCTGACTTTTACCAGTTTTATAGGGTCTAGAACCCAAACTCAGGGGACAGTGCAGCTACTCAATTATAACTCTACACAGACTTTTTTATGGTCCACCCTGATCTAATGTAACCCCTCACTGAGACTCCCTTCCTGAAGAATTCTATACTGTGTGAATTTGACAATTAAAGCTAATCGTTTTTGTGCTATTAGAGAACAATGATGGGGAAATCAATTATGTGTAGTCAACCTATTTCAATTGATATTTTTAGTTGGTCACTATAAAGAATATACGTAAAATTCTCACAGTCTAAATATTAAAAGTGCCTGTCATAGAGGCTCACCTTATTAAACCTAAGTATTTAAGGTCCTGAAACAGCATATTTTACATAAATTTGGGGTCAATATGAGTTATATACTGAGTTTCAGGCCCACTTGAGGTACAAACTGAGTACTTGTATTCCCAAAATATGAAAAATGACTATAATTGAGAGAGGCTCTAATATAAGACTATGTGATATGAAATTCATTTACACAAAGTTGAAAAATAAGTAAAATTAATTGCCATGATGGATTTGGAAGACTTTTATTCTTGAATAACAGAATATTAATATAATAAACAGGAAAACTTAGCATAGTTTGTTTTCCATTTCTACCTGTCAGAACTAGTTATGTCAATATTTTCTGTGATCCAACTGCAGCAAGGTTTAGGTACTGAGACTGGGATGGATGTAGGTATTAAGAAGTCTCTTAACACAAATGACTGGCCCAAATTGCTTAAGCCATCTTTATTTATATTTAAAATCAAACTTGTTGGGCTGGAGAGATGACTCTGCATTTAAGAGTACTGGATCCTCTTCCAAAGGATCTGGGTTCAATTCCCAGCACGCACTTGGCAGCTCACAACAGGGGATCTGACACCGTCATACATGCATGAACCCTCATACAAAACATGAATACACATTAAAATAAAACTAAATTATTTTTAAAAAAGCTTCTTTACCAAACCTTCCAAGATTAATGTCAAGAAAAAAAAACAAATATGTTTTTTCCCAACTTTTGCATCAAAACAACTTGAAAATCAAAAACAATGCTTAGTAATTTTTTACCTTGACTAAATAACAGGTCAGGCACATCCTGTCTTTACAAAGCTAGAGGGAGATACACATAGACAAACATTCTCAAGAACAATATCAACTACACCATAACAAAGCATATTTAGAGAAATAAGGATGATTTATCGTAAACTGCCTAAATACAGTTAGCTTGTATTTCTCCAATTGTTCCCTTGTCCTACAAAATGGTCCTGCACACCTAAGCCTCTCTATAAAGGGTGAACTTTTGATGAGAAACTCTTTTTTATTACTGACTTTTTCTAGGATTAGGAGATGTAGTTAATAACCCTGTGTTGATGCTTTCGTATGTATACACATTAGCTTTTATTGCCTCTGATCCTGCCAGTACTGAATCAGAATAACTATTGGTGTTTCTAGATAAGAGACCTGAGAGGCATCAGTTCTCAAAGAATTTTAACAGAAAATATTTGTGGAAAAAAATGGGATTTCTGGGAATAATTGCATGTGTCCCATGTGTCACTGTTACAACTAAAAGCTTCCAAGAGGATCATCAACATTATGAGAGAGAAAAGAGCATACAAACTGACAGGATCCAACAGTATTCAATACTCTCTGGAGGGCTAGTGTTTTCTTTCAAGTGAGAGACTGTCTTCATAGGTCTTTCCTGGTGGAGACCCACTGGACAAGCATTTATATGATAGTCTGAAACTAGGCCACATGGCTTCAGCAAATACTTATTATTGGATCTTTACATGAGTGTCTTCTTGTGGAGTAAGCCTTAAGTCAAGTCAGACATTAGCTGTTTTTTTTCCAAAAGTATACATACTGAATGTGCCAACTTAACTGCACTTTTTTTTGTATTATATAGCCATTAGTAATTTATTAGCCATTTAAGCATTCATTTATCTCTGGGCTATGACATGAGAGATAATAGAAATATTTTTGTTTGTTGAAAATCCGAAAGATTTTGGAATCTGAACTTGTTCAGTTTATATTCTGGTTGGTACCAACAAATAAAACTCTATTAAGAATTTTGCATCTAGCCTTTTAAATGACCACAAGTAATCAAGAGACATGGAATTTGCGGAGAAAATGTATGATTTTTCAATTACATAGCATTAGAAAGCTTGATTGTAACAGTGACCTTAAAAATGCATGGACTAAAAAATGATGCTAAACTAGACACTGTCTATATGCTGTGTTGCTAGACTAGACACTGCCTGCATACTGTGGTGTGAAAGGCAAATCCAGAATAATAAGTAGAAGACTTGATTCTAAAGAGCGAAAGGAATTGTATCAAATGCCTAAGCATCTCGATAAGATACATAAAACGAGGAACACTAATTCCAGAAAGCCCACAAACACATGGAAATTAAGCATCAATGGGTCAAGGAAGAAATAATGGAAGAAATGAAAGACTTCTTAAAATTCAATGAAAATGACCACACATCTTACCCAAATTTATGGGACTCAATGAAAGCAGTGCTAAGAGAAAAGTTCATAACACTAAATGCCTACATAAAGAAGCTAGAAAAATCTCACCTTAGTGAGTTAACAGATCATTTGAAAACTTTAGAAGAAAAAAACAAATAAACTTACCCAGGAGAACTAGACAACAGGAAATAATCAAATTGAGAGCTGAAATCAACAAAATAGAAACGAAGAAAACAATACAAAGAGTCAATGAGACAAAGAGTTGATACTTTGAAAAAGAAATCAACAAAATAGACAAACATTTAACCAAACAAACCAAAAGGCATAAAGAGAACATCCACACTCAATATTTGGAAATACATTCACTCAAATATGATACCCATTCATGAATAAATTAAATTTTAAAAACATTGATTCGTTTAGGAGAACTATTTGTTCTCTTTTTCTTTGCATACTATATAATAATTGAATTGGCCATTGAAATAGTGATAATTAATTACTATTTAAGCAATATATTTGCTTTATTGAAAAACGACATCAAAATATCATGATTTACTTTTCACCAGGGAAGTCACTTTATGGAATGTTTAACATGAAAAAAAATATGCTTCTTAACACTGTTTGATACTTTAAAATAATAAAATCCAGTGACTGGCTATAGTTTAAAATAATTTCATCATCAAAATATTCATTCGTTATGTAAATTAGATGGGACAGTAGAAACGTAGCAGTAGTGTCACACCTAATCCAATACCCAGTATCCGTGAACTAGTTCAAGTTTTACTGAGGATTTTGTAAATTGCCTACTAATCTTAATAATAAGATACCTAATGATCCTTGAGCATGTGGTATCCAAGGGAATTTCATTTTAGTTTTATTTTTCCCACGGTGTACTTAAATTATGTTAGCTGATTTTTGTAATTCAAGCATTTTATTAAACTCTTAAGAATGAAAGTTTATGAGCATAATTTTTCTTTAAGTATTATGTTCATCTTTCATATAGAATGGTCATACTAACATTAAAACTCAATTGATGATCTGATTGCATATAAATATATGAATACATTTGATAGGAAATTTAGTATTGATGGGCATGCAATCAAAACTGTACTAATTCTAAGGGCCCTGACACATGTTTTGATCGTTTGCAGATGATTTTATAGTCGGGCATTTCAACGAGGCCATTTATTAAGTTTCTAAATTTAAATAACAGAAATAAGTTAGCATAAATAATAAAAACAAAATTCCTGTTTTTCTTCTATTTTTTATACATGTGCCAATCAGTTTCATTATAAAATGACACAAAATGGAGGGATTTTCAAAAATGGAAACTCAGTGGAGAAATGACCTCTAACAGACTGGCCTGTAGTCAAGGCTGTGATGCATTTTCCCAGTTAATGATTGACTTGGGAGGTCGTAGCTCACTGTGGTCAGTCCCAACCACAGGAGTTCATTCTGGGTTCCATATGAAAGCAGCACAGGTAAGCAATGAAGGACAAGCTAGTAAGGAAAACTACCCAGTGGCTTCTGCATCAGTTTCTGCCTCCAGTTTCCTCCCTTGCCTGAGTTCTTATCCTGACTTCCTCCATAATGGACTGTGAAGTGCTTATAGATCTAATCTACGTGGGAGGTAGAAAGTAGAAAAAAAAAAAAGATCTCATGAGTAAATTGGGAGCATGCAGACCTTGGGGGAGGGCTGAAGGGGGAGGGGAGAGGCAGGGAGGGGAGCAGAGAAAAATGTAGAGCTCAATAAAAATCAATAAAAAAAGAGACCGGAAGCTGAAGAAGCCCTATGCTTCCAAAATTGTATGTGTTCATGGTTTATTATCTCCGCAGTAGAAACGTTAAGATAATGCACATTAAGTAGTCAATAGATAGAGGAGTGATTGACGTATAAGAAAGTAGAGACAGACAATAAAGCATATGGACTGACACTTTATGACAATATGAAAATAAAGCAGTTATGAGTTGTTAACATGATTTAACACATCTACAAAAAATTAAATAAAGACTTGTTTATGCTTTTTTACCATTACTTCAACTATTTACTAAACTTAAGTATTTTTCTTCCATATTTGTCTTTGCTGTTAAGTGTCTAGAACATCATAACTGAAAAATGCATCATCCGTAGTCGATGAAGTTATCCTAGTTACCATTTAGTATTAATACACAAGACTTTAGATGTAACTCTTGCTGAAAAACTGGACACCAGCAATTGCTTCCATATTTTACATAACATTCACAATAAACATTTGAGAAACATTAAGATTTAATATTCAAGTGTCATCTACGGCACATTTTTAAATAAAATAAAAGTAAAATATATCATTATTAATAAAGATCAGTGTCATACAGAAATGCATTAAACAACTATGCTAATACTCATTGAAGCAAAGTGATATTTGTGGTTTAAATACTTTACTTATCATTCAGTAAAAATTGAAAGAATATTATACTACTACTTAAGAAAGAACATGTGATGTTAGGAATAAATGCGGTGCTCTGAAATCACAAAGGTTAAAGATGGTACATGAAATTCTCTGTATATGTCACAGAGGATAATTACACCTGTTTGATTGTATTTTGTGGCAGTGTCAGGCAATGCGAGTAACAACAAAGTAGTGAAGACGTTATATTTGCACATGAATAATCCACCAGCTTACACTAATTATTACTGCATAAAATAATTAGTTTCCATATTACTCACAAGTCCCATCGGTCTAGTGAATCTTCCCTCCCCTCCAAAAGTTCCTTCTTCTCATCCTGTCCTCCTAGGGATCCTTACTTCTATTCTTTGCCAGGACAGAGGAGTCTGTCTGGATCCTCACAAGTCTACTTCTAGTCAAGAAGCATATCTTATGTGCCTGCCCGTCCCCTCCATTAATCAAACCTTATTCTATCATTTCAAGGTATAAGAATCCTGCAGGTCTTTCTAAATGCATTAGTCACTTAAAATATGAAATATTTTTGATTGTTATTTTAGTCAAAGCACTGAAACTGACATCATAATTTCAAAAATTATAACATATTATCAGTGTGACAGTATTTATATTACTGATGCACATTGAACTTGAATGTGAGTTATTTAAAATAGTAACATGACAAGTATAACACAGGATTGAAATTTGCACAGTTATGAAATATACACATTTCTTACTTGTATAATTATAAAATTATTCATTATTGTTTTATAATTGTCTTATGAAATTGCTAAGACAGTTGTAGTTGTAAAGTTCCTGTGTGAGTCCCTCTTTGCATGCTGATCCTGCACTTATAAGGGTAATTAAAGAAAACAAAGGAAGCTTCTGGCTCAGGGTTTGAGAAGGTAGTTTGAGACAACAAAACAACAATAGAACAGAGGGTTTTTAATTAATTCTAATAAATTAGTACTTTTGAAAAAACAAATATTATATCCAACCTGCTACGTTTAAGAAATGGTTTCCTTCACTGGAGTTCAGTTTGAGGCATGCAGTCATACATGTTGAAGTCATTCAACAAAAGGAAGCATGAAAAGTAACAATTCAAATAAAGTAATTTTTTAATAAATAAACTCTTTTACTCATTTATTGGTGTTCCAATTAATATGAGAATGTATCTGCATAAGCAAACTCAGAATCTGTTTCCTACCCTTACAATTCCTGATAGAACACTCATTTTGGGGGTGAACTTTGAGTAATTTCCATTAGAAATGGCAATACTTGACTCTATCAATTTCATCACATGATGTCAGTGCTTAGATTCTCATATGGTTTAAATGTGATTTGTTTTTCTCTAAAGTACTTGTTGATATTTGTTTTGCAAAATTGCAATAGTTGGAGTTGAAGACCTAAGACCTTAAGAGCTGATGAAATTTCAGATTTTTGTACCCATGGAGTTGGTCTACTGATGCAGGAGTGGGTTGGATTTTGCTCCCATGGAACTAACTGGATTATTGATTCAGAAGTGGGTTGCCGAGTCTCATATTGTGTCATACGTTCTGCCCTTTGATGTTGCACTCTCCACCATGAACACAAGAAATACGTTCTCTCAAATAGGCAGATTTGAGTATAAAATTTTAGAACTTTTAAGAGACAGAAATAAGCATTAAAATATAGTTTTTTAACAATTTATTGAAATTTCATACAAGGTATTTGATCAGATCTGTGCCCCGCTCTTCCCCCGATATCCTCCTGGATACATCCTCCTTCTTACACCTACCCACATTTTCTTTCCTTTTCCTTTGTTTTGGATTTTTTTCCCATTTTTTTTAAAGAAGACATTATTTTGTAGCAGATGTCCTGGTCCTCTGGCTTTTAGAGTCTTTTGCTCTCCCTCTTATACAGTGTTTTCTGACCTATGATGTATGGGTTTTGTTGTAGATTTATAAACTTGGAACTGCCACTCGGGTGTTCTTTATGTTTAGACCAATTTGGTTTTCAATAATGATGGGCAATAGCAAAGGGAAACAGTAACATTGAAATCTTGTCAAAATGCATTAAGATCCCTCAGGAACTGTTAATATGTAAATGAAAGCTCTTTACTCTTCTGTTTTGTACTGTAAAGGGCTATCAAATGAATGTATATACAAGGCAGGATCAACTGAAGAACTTATTCAGATGATGGAATCTACAAATGTAAGCTTAATTAATCTTAACTAATTCCCACAATTGAAAATAAAATGGGTAGAATTATTATTTGATATGATAAATAAAAAGTAAACCATGCTATTAACAGATAAAGAGCTGATATAATATATGATTTCCATTGAAGGCTTCTTTTACTTAAATAGAGTAGCAGAATTACATCCTAATTAGACTGTTTAAAGTATGTTAATTTCCCAATGAAATGAATGAAACAACAGGACAAGTATTCTTTTATCTGTGTCAACTTTTCTAATAACATTGAAAAAATGATGATGTGTGTTGAAATGATAAATAAAAGTAGCACATATTTTCTTTGATAGGATACAAAATGGATAAAAAGATATTTTCAAGAGTACTATTGTATCTGATATCTACAAATTCCTGCCATCTCAGTATTTCTAAAGCATACAAGCATGTCCATCTTCAGCTTTCAGGTGCAGATCTGTTGCTCTTTACAACACAGCACAGACAGCTACCCTAACCCACAGAAGGATGAACATGTAATGCGGTCAGAATTTCTAATCTCCCAGCAATCACAAGCTTGCCTTGAAGCTCTTGCAGAAAGTGTTTCCTCTGAGAACAATGTCCGCACTTTTCATTATAGAACTGAAATCCGCTTAAACGCAGTATCTCAGATGCCCATGTTCCCAGGAATTTCCTAAGAGCAGTACCAAATTCATGTGGGTATTTGAGTCTCTCAACAAAATTACAAACAGGTTTCTGTCCTGGAAATTAAATACCCTGTGGAAAGGCATCATTAGACTGGGTATCCACTTTGATTTTGCAATTGCATGTCTTCCGGGATGCTATGTTTTGTGGCACGTTGTGAATAAGAAAGTAAAATGCAGGGATAGAAGACTCCCTTTGAGTATTTTCGTTCTTAAAAGGAACAATGATTGTGAACACATGCATGTCTACAGGGTATATATATAAATCTGTCTTCCTGTCTATAAAACTGTTTTCTTGACTGGCCCATTGTAATATTAGAATTGAGATGTATGGTGCATTACCCATTCCAAGTTCACCCTTACTAAACTCTGAAAATAACTCATCTAGAGTTTAGCTTATTTCAGCTGCCTCAGAAAAATTCCTAAGTGGAATTTGAGGAAGGTCCTGAAAAGAACTTCTTTTTAAAATTAAATAAAATTAAGCATGATTTTATATATAAGCATTTCCACAAAAAAAAAAAAACACAATTATCTAGGCAGTTTGTTTCCCATGTGCCATAGGGAGGGGAAGTTAAGAAAATGTCAGCACATTTTTTTTAAAAAAAAAAAAAAGAACAACTGGGAAGTAATTTTAGATAAATTTCTACCTTCCACCTAAGCAAATTTCCCATTGTATCATGAAAGGCAGCAGATTATGCTTAGATGAAACTTTATTTCAAAAGTAGGAATTATTTGTATTCTAGGACATTAGTGCCTGTGCTAAGGAATAAGAGATTTATTTTATCATAGTAATTCTATAAATGTTCAGGCCCCAAATCTGAGGACTTCACAGGAGGAACAACAAATCTATACACATAACAAGTGCATTAATATTGAATTATATTAGAGTAGAAATAAGTCAAATTTAAGAATATCACTTTTATATTCACTGAAAAAATATATTGCTCTTTAAAGATTAAAGAGACAGCTATGAAGTATATACTTTTAGGATATCTAATGCCATATGTTACCAAGTTCCCCATAACTGTAAATTTTTAACTCTAACTATGATTGCTGCATACTTTGGGTGAATACAGGATTAAGAAAGATGATGACTGGCTATTAAGCAAACAGCTGAGACCTCAGCTGTGTTACTCGTTTCCTTCTGAGTGACCACAAGAATACCTAATGATTTTACAACTACAAATGTGCTTAAGTGAATTCTATCCACTGATAGCAAATCTGCTTTCTGGTTCTAACCCTAAACTTAGCGTTTAGTGAACTTGGTTCTGTCACTACAACATACTCCAAAATAATGCGTGTGACACTTTAAAAGAATGATTCAGCATCAACAGATTATAACAGCAATTCATAATCATGGGGAAATACGAAGATAGAGTTGGTTAGACATGAAACACAAGTTGTGGCAGAGCTCTTCAAGTAAAGTTTAAAACTACTAAGGACAAAAGGCGGAGATAGAAGGAGCATTACCTGTTCAAATACTTCACATGAAAACATAATGAAAAATATCAGCAAAATAAAATTTAAGGCAATTCTCTTGAAACTGAATACTTTTTTGAAGTTATTTCAGATTTCATTTGATCCATCATATGTATAGCTTTAACTCTTAAAGTTCAGAAACAAGGAATCCAGAAATACAGAAAGTATAATGGGACTCCAATTTACAAATAAAAAATCTTTAAAATGTCAATTTATAAATCAAAGTGTTTGTGTTTTTAATTATTATTATGGGATAGTCTGGGATAGGGAACTTTAAAAAAAATTATAGCTTATATTATTCGGTAAATGTTTAGACAAATTATGTTAGGAGATATTAATTCCTGATGATATATTAGCAGATTTTAGATACTGTTAAATGCAAAGTTGAAGATGACACATGCGTGTGCCTGTGTGTGTGTATGTGTGTGTGTGTGCTTGTGTGTGTGTGTGCCTGTGTGTGTGTGTGTGTATGTGTTTGTTTGTACTGGCATGCATTTGCACAGTATGTAACACCTAAAATTACCACTCCATGCAAATGAGTCACAAAGAATTTAATTTTCATGTTCAAATTATTTTTTCACCATAATATTTTTTGGAGTATAATAAAGGTTTATTTATTTGATGATAAACTTACAGTAAGGGTAGAAATCCACAGTGCTATACATGCACTGAGAACTGGAACTGAATCCTTCTGAAAAAGAATACATACATGCTTTTCTTCTGTACTTATAGTACATGAAACCACGTCCATAATGGGCTAGTATCTTTTTTATTATTTATTTGTTTTTCTTTTATTTTTTTAATACTATCGTTTTCGTTTTAAACTAAAAGCAAACTATAGTTTTTCTCCTCCCATTTGTTCTACTTTCCCCTCCACCACATCCCCATCCAGTCCTCACAGAGGGTAAGGCACACTGATTTGGGGAAGGTCCAAGGCCCTCCCTACTATATATAGGCTGAGCGAGGTATCCATCCAAAGAAAATGGGTTCCCGAAAGCCAGTACAAGCTGTAGGATTAAATCCTGGTGCCTCTGCCAGAGGCATTTCAGTCTGTCCCAGCCATACAACTTTCACCCCTATTCAAAGGGTTTAGTTCTGTCCTGTGCTCTTTTCTTCCCTGTCTGCCTGGAGTTGATGAGTTCCCATTAGTTCAGTTAAACTGTTTCCGTGGGTGTCCCTTTCTGGGTCTTGACCTCTTTGCTCCTATTCTCACTCCTCCCACTTTTCAATGGACTTTGGGAACTCAGCCCAGTGCTCCACTTATGGTCTCTGCCTCTGTTTCCATCAGTTGGTGGATGAAGATTCTATGGTGACATTTAAGATACTCATCAATCTGACTACAGGGCAAGGCCAGGTAGGGCACCCTCTCCTCTGTACATAGAGTCTTAGTTGCGGCCATCCTTGTTGATTCTTGGAAGTTTTTCTAGTGTCAGGTTTATTGCTAGCCCCATAATGGCTTCTCAACCCAAATATCTCTTTCCTTGTGCTCATCTCTCCTTCCTCCATCTAGACTATCCCATTTTCTCAAGTTCTCCTCATTCCTTCCCTTCTTCTCTCCCCTTCCCCTTCTGCCCTCCCGTCTCCTCTTACCCCCATGCTCCCAAATTTGTCAGGTGATCTTGTATATTTTCCCTTTCCAGGTGGATCTATGTGTTTAATTTAGGGTTCACCTTGTTACTTAGTTTCTCTAGGGTCATGAACTATATAGTATAGGCTCATTGTCCTTTGTTTTACAGTTAGTATTCACTTATAAGTGAGGACACACAATGTTCATCTTTCTGGGTCTGGGGTACCTCATTCAGGATAGTTTTTATAGTTCCATACATTTACATGCAAATTTCAAGATGTCATTTTTTTTCTGCTAAGTAATACTCCATCATGTAAATGTACCACATTTTCTTTATCCATTCTTCAGTTGAAGGGGCATGTAGGTTCTTTCCACATTCTGGCTATTACAAATAATGCTGCTATGAACATAGTTTATCAAATGCCCTTGTAGTACATCTGAGCATTTTTGGGGTATATGCCCAAAAGTGGTATTGCTGGGTCCTGGGGTAGATTGATTCTCAGTTTTCTGAGAAACCAAAATACTGATTTCCAGAGTGGTTGTACTAGTTTGCATTCCCACCAGCAATGAATGAGTGTTCTTATTACTCCACATCCTCCCCAGCATAAGCTATCATTGGTGTTTTTGATTTTAGCCATTCTAACTGGTGTAAAGTGGTATTTCAGAGTCATTTTGATTTGCATTTTCCTGATGGGTAAGGATGTTGAACATTTCCTTAAGTGTATTTTGGTCATTTGAGATTCTTCTATTGATAATTCTGTTTAGTTTTGCACCCCCTTTTAATTGGATTATTTGGAATTTTGATATCTAATTTTTTGAGTTCGTATATATTTTGGATATCAGCCATCTGTCTGATGTTGGGTTGGAGAGGATCTTTTCCCATTCAGTAGGTTTCCTTTTTGTCTTATTGACTGTGTCCTTTGCTTTTCAGTTTCAGAAGGTTCCATTTATTAATTTTTGCTTTCATTGTCTGTGCTATATTTAGCAAGTGGTCCCCTGTGCCCATGCATTGAAGACTACTTTCCACTTTCTCTTCTATTGAGTTCAGTGTGGTCAAATTTATATTTGTTGCAAGGATACTGCTTGTTTGTCCCAGCCGCCCAGCCCCAAAATAACCACACAGAAACTGTATTAATTAAATCACTGCTTGGCCCATTAATTCTAGCTTCTTACTGGATATCTCTTACACTCATTTAACACATTTCTATCAATCTGTACATTGCTATGTGGCAGTGGCTTACTGGCAGGGATTCAGCATGTTTGACTCTGGCAGTTCCATGGCTTCTCACTGACTCCCCCTTCTTCCTCCCAATATTCAGTTCCATTTTCCCCACCTACCTAAGTTCTGCCCTATCAACAGGCCAAGACAGTTTCTTTATTCATTAATGGTAGTCACAGCCCAGAGGGACTCCCACATCACCTCCCTTTTCTGTTTAAATAAAAAGGAAGGTTTTAACTTTAACATTGGAAAATTACATATAACAAAGCAGGTATCAAGCGAGAATTACAGTTACAACATTTTTATTTACTTTATTTTTTATTATAACTAAGGAAAACTATAACTATAATAATATATTCTTCAACTCCATCAAAGGCTCCAAAATGATATAATATTACCTAAGTAAATGGGAAGTGTATTGTAAGCAACTTACAAAGCTCTAGAATTGGCAGAGACATTTGCTGCCTGGACAGTCACCCAAATTTCTTTTATACAATTGGGGCATCCATCTTTGGCCTACAGGCCCATGGTATCCAGTAAACATTTTCATGAACATTTCAAAGACTGTTCAGTCACTTTCTTCTGTATCCTGCAGAATTTCTCAGAAACTCTTTAATGAAGCAGGAACCCAGAAGGATAATCTCATCTTTAAGCAAGTTCAACAGTTGTTTCTCTGCAGGTCCTGCATATCCAGTGAAAGGAGCAGCTTGTTCATTCCCAGCTTCCTGGATAGCTTAGCCCTAAAACAACCACACAGAAACTGAATTAATTATATCATTGCTTGGCATATTAGCTCTAGCTTTTTATTGGCTAACACTTACATCTTAATTTGACCCATGTCTATTAATCTGCATATCACCACGAGGTTGTGGCCTATGAGCAAATCCAGCACATCTGTCTCTGGCAGCTCCATGGCTTCTACTTTCTTTATGTAGGCACTTAGTGCTGTGAACTTTAATCTTAGCATTGCTTTCATAGTGTCCCATAGGTTAGGGTACACTGTGTTTTCACTTTTGTTGAATTCTAGAAAGTCTTTAATTTCTTTCTTTATTTTTGTTAAATTATTTATTTATTTATTTATTAAAGATTTCTGTCTCCTCCCCACCACCGCCTCCCATTTCCCTCCCCCTCCCCCAATCAAGTCCCCTTCCCTCTCCAGCCTGAAGAGCAGTCAGGGTTCCCTGCCCTGTGGGAAGTCCAAGGTCCTCCCCCCCTCCATCCAGGTCTAGGAAGGTGAGCATCCAAACAGCCTAGGCTCCCACAAAGTCAGTTCAAGCAGTAGGATCAAAACCCAGTGCTACTGTTCTTGATTTCTCAGCAATCCTCATTGTCCGCTATGTTCAGCAAGTCCGGTTTTATCCCATGCTTTTTCAGACCCAGTCCAGCTGGTCTTGGTGAGTTCCCGATAGAACATCCCCATTGTCTCAGTGTGTGGGTGCACCCCTCGCAGTCCTGAGTTCCTTACTCGTGCTCTCTCTCCTTCTGCTCCTGATTTGGACCTTGGGGTTTCAGTCCGGTGCTCCGATGTGGGACTCTGTCTCTGTCTCCTTTCATCGCCTGATGAAGGTTAATATCCACACGAAAAGGCTGTCCATTCCTCTTTATTTCTTCCTTGACACAGAGGTGGTTCATCTGAGCACTGTTCAATTTCCATGAGTTTGTAGGTTTTCCACAATTAGTGTTGTTGTTAAATTCTAACTTTAAATTATGGTAATCTGCTAAGATACAGAAAGTTATTCTTAGTTTTTGTAGCTATTTTTTGAGGCTTGCTTTATTGCTGAGTATGTATGTGGTCAATTTTAGAGAAGATTCCATGAGGTGGTGAGAAGGTATATTCTTTTGTGTATGATGAAATGTTCTGTAGATGTCTGTTAAGTCCATTTGAGTCATAACATCTATAAGTTCTCCTATTTCTCTGTTAAGTTTCTGTCTAGTTGACCTTTCCATTGTGGAGAGTGGGGTGTTGAAATCTCCAATTACTAGTGTGTGAGGTTTGAAATATGATTTAAGCTTTCGTAATATTTCTTTTACATATATGGGTGCTCTTCTATTTGGGGCATAGATATTCAGGATTGAGACTTCATCTTGACGGATTTTTCCTATGATAAGTATAAAGTGCCATTCCTCACCTCTTTTGATTGATTTTAGTTTGAAGTCTATTTTGTTAGATATTAGGATAGTTATATCTGCTTGTTTCTTAGGTTCATTTGGTTATAATATCTTTTCCAAATCCTGTACTCTAGGTAATATCTGTCTTTGAGCTTGAGGTTTATATTTGTATACGACAGAAGAATGGATCCTGCTTTTGTATCCATTTTATAAGTCTGTGTTTTTTATAGGTGTATTGAGTGCATTGACATTAAGAGATATTAATGACCAGTGATTGTTAATTCCTGCTATTTTCAGTAGTCGATTTTGTGTGTTTCCTTTCTTTGGGATTTTCTGGTGTTAGGTTATCTGTTGTCTGTGTTTTTGTGAATGCAGTTAGCTTTTTTGGTTTGGAGTTTTCCTTCTAGTACTTTCTGTCAGACTGGATTTGTGGATAGGTATTGATTAAATCTGTTTTTGTCATGTTTTCTCCATCAGTGGTGATTGAAAACTTTGCTGGGTATAGAAATCTGAGCATGCATCCATGGTCTTGTAGTGTCTGCAGCATATCTGTCCAGGGATTTCTGGCTTTTCATGGTTTCTATTGAGAATTTGGGTGTAATTATGATAGGTCTGTCACTATATATTACTTGACTTTTTCCTTTATTTTGCAGCTCTTAGTATTCTTTTTTTATTCTATATGTTTTGCATTTAGATTACTATATTGTGAGGGTTTTTTTCTTTTTCTTTTTTTTCTTTTCTTTCTTTCATTTTTTTGCAGTCTATTTGGTGTTCTGCAAGCTTCTTGTACTTTTTGGTTGGAAAAGTTTTCTAAGATTTTGTTGAATATATTTTCTGTGCCTTTCACCTTGGTTCTCCTTCTTCTATTCTTATTATTCTAACTTTTGTCTTCTCGTGGTATCCCAGATTTCCTGAATGTTTTGTATTAAGAATTTGTTGGATTTAATGTTTTCTTTGACCGAATAAACTATTTTCTGTATAGTATCTTCAAAACATGACATTCTCTCTTCCAGCTCTTGTATTCTGTTGGCTATGCTTGCCTCTGTAGTTACCATTTATTTACCCAGATTTTATAAATCCAGAATTTTTCTTGGATTTGTTTTCTTTATTACCTCTATTTTATTCTTCAAGTCTTGAACTATTTGAATTGTTGCTTCAATTGTTTGATTAGGTTTGGGGGGCGGGTCCTAGAGATATTTATCGATTTCTTCCAATGTTCTGTTTGTTTTTTCCTCCACTTATTTAAGGGAATTTTTCATTTTCTCTTTAAATGTCTCCAAAATTCTTATAAAGTTACATATCATCTTTTTATTTGAATAGTTTGCTTTATTAAATTAGTATAAGGAAATTTGTTTTAATTCACTCATTTCCATTAATCTGTATATATTGACATGTGGCAGTGGCTTACTGGGTAAAATTCTGAGCATCTATCTCAGGCAGATCCATGGCGTCTCTCCCTGACTCTGCCTTCTTTTCCCAACATGCCATTTAGTTTTCTCCGCCTACCTAAGTTCAGCCCTATCAACAGGCCAAGGCAGATTCTTTATTCATTAACAAACGAAAACAACACATTGAGAGAAGGACGTCACACATCTTTTTCCCTTTTCTGTTTAAACAAAAAGGAAGGCTTTAGCATAGTGAAATTACATATAACAAAACAGTTATCAAACAAGAATTACAGTTACAATATTTATATCTACTTTATCTTTTGTCATAACTAGTGAAAACTATAACTATAAATACTTCAACTACAACAAAGACTTCAGAAGAATACCTAAGTAAACAGGAAGTGCATTGTAAGCAACTTCCAAAACTCTAGAATTGACAGAGACATCTCACTGCCTGGACAGTCACCCAAAGTTCTTCTGTACCATTAGGGGCATCCACCTTTAGCCTACAGGCCCATAGTATCCAGCAGACTTTTCCATGAAGCAGGAAATTTCAAAGACAGTTTAGTCACTTTCTTCTTGTCCTGAGGAATGTCCTACAAACTCTTTCATGAAGCAGGAACCCCGAAGGATCATCTCACCTTTAGGCAAGTATAGCAGTCATCTCTTTATGGGTACTGCATGCCCAGTGAAGCAGTTCAGGCAAGAGCGGTTTCTTGCCCAGATGGCTAAAGAGCCTCTTTGATGCCCATCTTCATCTTGAAGTAATTGGTGCTGACAAGAACAGATGTGTCTCACCCCCTGAAAAGTCCTAAGTTGTTAAAACATTTTAAATGCCATATTCTAAAAGGCTCTCAAATATTTGAAGAATACCTATCTAACTGAAATATAACTCTATATATCTAGAAATTCTATCATGACTACAAGCTTGGCTACTATAGATGACTCTATTAACCTATATTTCTTAATTATACATTACATTTATTAATGAACTACACAATCACAATACCTTAATCAAGAGCAGAAATATACATATAACAAAATTGACCTTAAATTTGTTTCAATAAACCAAGATCTATACCAAAGCAAATTATTCATATCTATATAATATTTTTCTTTAAATGTAAAAGAACATTTGTAAACAATATTTGGGACTATGTAATGTGCAAAACAATCCCACACCAGTTAGTATTTAAAGGGGTATTTATTTTGCGGTTAAAACTCACAAAGCACCCACCGTCAGGAAAGGAGCCTAGTTGCCGGAGCAGGAGCAGGAACCAAGCGAGAGCTGGAACCAAGAGAGTGGGCCTAGGCTTGCCGCTCTTTTTTTTTTTTCATTGAAAAAAAAATTCCTGCCTCCTCCCAGCCTCCCATTACCCTCCCCCTCCTCCCGCCCCTCTCCCCCTTCCCCCACTCCTCTATCCCTCCCTCTCCAGTCCAAAGAGCAGTCAGGGTTCCCTGCCCTGTGGAAAGTCCAGGGACTTCTCCCCTCCATCCACGTCTAGGAAGGTGAACATCCAAACTGGCTAGGCTCCCACAAAGCCAGAACATGAAGTAGGAACAAAACCCCATGCCATTGTCCTTGGCTTCTTATCAGCCCTAATTGTCTGCCATGTTCAGATCCATTGCTGGTGGGAATGCAAACTTGTGCAACCACTTTGGAAAGCAGTGTGGTGGTTTCTCAGGAAATTCGGGATCAACCTATCCCTGGATCCAGCAATACCACTCTTGGGAATATACCCAAGAGATGCCCTATCATATGACAAAAGCATTTGTTCAACTATGTTCATAGCAGCATTATTTGTAATAGCCAGAACCTGGAAACAACCTAGATGCCCTTCAATGGAAGAATGGATGAAGAAAGTGTGGAATATATACACATTAGAGTACTACTCTGCCATAAAAAACAATGACTTCTCGAATTTTGCATGCAAATGGATGGAAATAGAAAACACTATCCTGAGTGAGGTAACCCAGACCCAAAAAGAGGTTCATGGGATGTACTCACTCATAATTGGTTTCTAGCCGCTCTTTTTTTAAAGATAAATAGACCATGCCCCAGAGGGCTGGTATTTCAGCAACTATTGGCTGAAGGAGCAGAAGGCACTCTTGCAGAGCAATGGGCTCGTACTTCATCGACTATTGGTTGAAGAAGCAGAAGGTCCTCCCACAGCAAATATGGACATAATTTTGTTCATACTGCTTCTGCTCTTTGGGGGGCACTTTTAATCAGGTCTTTCATGGTGTATCCTGTATGGTAGGTTTATCTCCGTCAGCAGTTGGACAAAGTAATTTTTTGAGGGTGTTCTCAGCTACCTTTCAGAGGGACATGGTCTATCATACCATATTTGTCTGTAAATATTCCACTGGTTCTCATCTTCTGTGAAAACAAAAGAAGAACCTCTGTCCAAAGCATGATATCCTTAGACCCAAATTCTGAAGTCAAGATAACTTTATAATATACATGCTGGTATAGCTTAGCAGCCCATACAAGGAAATGTCTTTTGTTACTTAGCTCCTTCACAGTCTAGAAATTCAAAGAAAATACAATATACATAACCCAGACTCTCTGTGAATTTTCCATTTTTATGTGGCGTTTTTCTTTACTGCTTTTAATCTACGGCTATCTGTATATTGTATATTTAAAGACTTTACCCTTTTTAAAAAAACATTTATTTTATTACTCTCTATACTCTTTTTCCTCTCTCTCCCATTTATCTAATACTGTGACCCATTTAGAGGTCATTTCTGTCTGAATCTATCCTATTGTGAATCTGTAATTATTTACTGTCCAAGAATACTTCTTACAATGCTACGTGCTCCTTAGCACTTAAGCCGCATCATTGCTAGGGGTGATATGGCAATGCCTGCTAGCCCTGCCCAGTCCAGCATGGTGGAGCTGCTTGTGCCTCTGAGCCATGTGCACTGAACAACTTCTAGGCAGACAGCCAGTCCATGTTACCATCAATCAAGTTGTAGCAGTCTGCCTACAAACTCCACTCAAAAATTTTGTTTCCCAAAAGAGGCAGAGGTTGAGCTGGAAGCATGGCCCAGAAAGCCAGCATTTTAAATGGCATGGCTTTTCTTTTTACTGCTGCTGCTGAGTCAGGAAATTCTCTCCTAAAGGAGCTGTGGCAGGCAACCAGCAAACAGCAAAAAGCTGTGTTAAACTCTTTTTTTTTAATTTTTTATTGAGAAAAAGAAAAAAGTTTCCGCCTCCCCCCAGCCTCCCATTTCCCTCCCCCTCCTCCCACCCTTCTCCCCCTCCCCCCACTCCTCTCACCCTCCCTCTCCAGTCCAAAGAGTAGTCAGGGTTCCCTTCCCTGTGGAAAGTCCAAGGTCCTCCCCCCTCCGTCCATGTCTAGGAAGGTGAACATCCATACTGGCTAGGCTCCCACAAAGCCCAAACTTGAAGTAGGATCAAAACCCAGGGCCATTGTCCTTGGCTTCTCATCAGCCCCCATTGTTCGCCATGTTCAGAGAGTCCTGTTTTATCCCATGCTTCTTCCGTCACAGTCCAGCTGGCCTTGGTGAGCCACACTGTCTCAGTGGTTGGGTGCACCCCTCGTGTTCCTGACTTCCTTGCTCATGTTCTCCCTCCTTCCGCTCCTCATTGGGAACTTGGGAGCTCAGTCCGGTGCTCCTGTGTGGGTCTCTGTGACTATCTCCATCCATCACCTGATGAAGGTTCTATGGTGATATGCAAGATAATCATCAGTATGGCTATAGGATAGAGTCATTTCAGGTTCCCTATCCTCAGCTGTCCAAGGAACTAACTGGGGACCTCGCCTTGGGCTCCTGGGAGCCACTCTAGGTTCAAGATTTAGCTTCTTTAGGTTCACCAATTATATACTCCGTGACCATTATTTATGGCTAGAAACCAATTATGAGTGAGTACATCCCATGTTCATCTTTTTGGGTCTGGGATACCTCACTCAGGATAGTGTTTTCTATTTCCATCCATTTGCATGCAAAATTCGAGAAGTCATTGTTTTTTACCGCAGCGTAGTACTCTAATGTGTATATATTCCACACTTTCTTCATCCATTCTTCCATTGAAGGGCATCTAGGTTGTTTCCAGGTTCTGGCTATTACAAATAATGCTGCTATGAACATTAGGGAGATGCAAATCAAAACAACTTTGAGATATCATCTTACACCTGTCAGAATGGCTAAAATCAAAAACACCAATGATATCCTTTGCTGGAGAGGCTGTGGAGGAAGGGGTACCCTCATACATTGCTGGTGGGAATGCAATCTTGTGCAACCACTTTGGAAATCAGTGTTTCGGTTTCTCAGGAAATTCGCGATCAACCTACCCCTGGACCCAGCAATACCACTCTTGGGAATATACCCAAGAGATGCCCTATCACATGACAAAAGCATCTGTTTTTTTTTTTTTTTTTTTTTTTTTTTAGAATTCCTTTTCAAGCTTTCTCAGGTTTCATGTAGATTTAGCTAGCACACGTTGGAGTGCCAATTGTTGCAAGGAGAGCCAGGCCATTTGCTCATTCTGACTGCCCAACTAACTTAGCCCAGAAATTAACACACAGAAACTATATTAATTAAAACACTGCTTGGCCCATTAGCTCTAGCTTCTTATTAGCTAACTCTTATATTAATTTAATGCATTTCTATTAATCTATATATCACCATGTGGCAGTGGCTTACCAGGTAAAATTCCCAGCATCTGCCTCTGGCAGATGCATGCTGTCTCTCTTTGACTCTGCCTCCTTTCTCCCAGCCTGCCATTTAGTTTTCCCTGCCTACCTAAGTTCTGCTCTATCAACAGTCCAAGGAAGTTTCAAATGAAAAGAACATATTGACAGAAAGACCTCCCACACCATTCTATGGAAAATGTATATTATTTCCAAGTTACTTTGTGAATAATGATTTGACAAATATGCATTTAATTCTGTTTCTTCCAAAAAATTATGCACATATAATAGTCTATTTATTCTTATCATTTTTGTTTTATACTCATTTAATAAATGTGAATAGTAAATAGATCAAAATGAAACATACTCTTTGGAGATGTATAAGTTCAAACCTCAGTGAAGACTTGATCACACATTCACATAGCATCAATATACTGTCCTGAATGTATGCAAATGTCCTGAGTGTTTGCAAACCACTCATACAATGTATCATTGGTAAACTAAGAAAGGGCATAAACCCAACCTGTAAGTTAAATCTGAAAGTTTACCTAAAGCGTGTGTGTATTTTCTATATAAGGTGCATTATAACATTTCACATTACATTACAAGGAAAAATTTTTAACGAAATATAAAAAGAAAATGGAACAAAGTGAAATTAACAGCAAAAAGATGTGGTTTAGAAAAAAAATCCCAAACAAACAAACAAACAAAAAAAAAAAACCTTTTATGCTACCTTAGTAAAAGAGTTAAGCTAATAATTTCTCCTCTTATTCTCAAGCAAAAAAGTACATATTAGGACATTACAGTCAGTTCTTAAGCTATCTGTGGCAAGGATAAATCTACTAAGTTTACAATTTGAATTCTGAAAGTTGAAACATCATGGTTCAGACTATGATGAGAAGTCAGATTCCCCATGTCATTTCATAGCAGGTGACCTTCCTCTGGAGACTCATGACATTTAATATTTGACATGGTGGCATTAAAAACTAAGTGTGATCAGCTGGAAACTCATTAAACTTTGTTTGCTAAGCTTTTCTAAAGTATAATTTTTGGTGTATCTTTTCCAGGATGCTTTTTGGCTGGAATAGATTTTCAATCTTGCAAAATTCTGATAAGTTGATTTTCATAATGTTAAAATATCATGATGCTTCTTTGGACCCTTAAGGACACTTATTTCCCTGAAAACTAATTTTAAAGGGTTTCAAAGTATATTGAAAGGAACATAAGACAAAACTATTCTGAAAATATTAACATTCAGACTTTTAAAATATCCTCAGTATTGTTATATCTTCAAGATTTTCTTTTGAAATATTAAGCTAATTTATAAATTATTTATAAATTATTCTAAATTTATCTTCAAGTCAATGTCCATGCACCACTAATGCTAAGCCTTATGTTTGTAGAGTGGAGTATGTTCAGATTCCAAGTATCTCTCATAAATGTATAGTTTCTTAAAGATTCTTATTTGTCCTTAGAACCCCTTAAAAACATCTATTGGGCCATCTTTATTTCTTAGTTCCAATTTTCAAACTTTTTTAAATTTGCCATTCATTACACCAAAAATTGAAATTAAGTAAAATCACATGAAGATTATGGTACAGAATGAAAAGTCTGTCTCATTCTTTCTAATTCTGTTATTTCATTAAACTACTTATCAATTTAAATAACAATTATATGTAATTATTTCTAGCACTTTACTCTGAACTTAGAAAATAAGTATAAAACAAAAATTTTCAAGAAAAAATCTCAAGGTCTCCTAATATAAATTCAAAAGGATACAAAATATTCAAACACATATGGGTGTATGAAAGAGCTGAGTTATGGTAGCATATAACTTAAATCCCAGCACTTTGGAGGAAGAGGTAGGTAGATATAATGTGAATTTGAGGTCAGCCTGGTCTACAGAGAGTTCCAGAACAGGGTCCAAAAATACACAGAAAAACCATGTTTTGGAAAAAACAAAACAAAACAAACAACAGAGCAGTAAAAAAAAAAAAAAAACAAACAATGATGTATGAAACAATAATTTTCTAAAATATGTAATTAAATTTTCCTGTGTAGAGCACATAGGCATAAAGATTAGTAATATCCATCATGATCTAGTCCATTCTCTATTATACAATTCTAAGGCTCAGTAATGAAATCACATTTATTTGTTTGAATGATAAAATCTGTTCCAGAAAGACAATGAAGTATGAATTGAACTGATTACAAATTCAATTTAACCCAGTGGTGGCTCTAATGAATGAAAAAATAAAAAACACATTTCAATAAATACTTACACTAAAAAAATAAATATTCATATTTCCTTACAAAAATAGATGGTCATTTTCACAGACAATAGTAGTAGATAAAACACAGCTTCAAGGTGATTAAATCAAATTGTTTGCCATTAACTACAGTTATCACAAAGAGAGGGCCCAGCAGCGGATGGTTTAAAATACCATCCACTTGGGCTTTATTTATGGAAAGACCAATGGGTTACATTAGCTGTGTAATTTGGATAGGAAGAGGCTTTTCAGAAATCCAAAGATTACCTTATCAAATGTGATTTTATTTATAAATGCATTATTGTAAACTAAAATTGCTATCTTTAAGAAAATATATCAAAAATTATACACTTATTCTGTATTATCTATTTGGAGTGTGTTTTATGTGATATTAGGTAACAATATATTTTATAACTATGGAACTGTGGTGCTCTTTCATCATTTCTAACTTCTCCACCCTGAATTGCTGTTGTTAAATTAAAAATAACCAATAATTATTGAAAATTATCAAGTGCCAGATATTCTGTTTTTCTTTCACGTTAGTTAATTTGATAGTTGTCCTAAATGCAGCTGTTTAATCTCTAGAGGTAAAAATTACAAAAGAAATATTTGGGCATGAATTTGAATAATTCATTTTCTTTGTAGAGCTACCTTTTAACCAGTATTTCCTAAGACATCCGCATTCATACGTACCCTTCTACTTTCACAGTATTATTTCCAATACAATCAGCATGTAGAAGTTACAAACTACAGAATTATTTGCAGAATATTTGAAGTATAGGTGGAGAAAATGTGATCATGAGTATATAACTGATAGATAATGATTTTCAAAATATGAATGATTTACATTTATAAATATCAAAATATTGAAGGTATTTTTTTCTATTGAGAAGTTACTAATTTATATTAGGTAGAAACAGCATTGTCCTTCCAAACAAAAACATACAACAGACAAGAAAATAGAAACTGCTTTATGAAATAATGAGTTTTCCTTACACTTCAGAGTGAGAAGGTCACAGGAAGCAATCTATCCTGGAACTGAAATAAGGACAGATCCAATTAAGGTGATATTGGATACGGGAACTTGCTCATCTAGGCAGGGCACTGGAGAACAGGATGCCAGATGCAATTCCCAATATCAAGGCATAGAGTCAAAGACTCTGTATACAATATAAATCTGTAGAAAACACTGTTTTCTTCTCTAATGAAGCCAGAGAGAACCAGTGAAGAGCCAGAACAGTCTGACTTTGGGATCAAGACAGAAAAATGAAGATAGGTCTCTGTGGAGAAGAGGTATGCAGCTTGTGGTAATATGATAGACTCGGCTAAAAATCTTCATTTAATAGTCTCCACAATAAACCAAGCAGATCTTAATCAAAGATTACACTGCTTATATCTGTAAACACAGCCAAATAATACACATACATATGTAAATGTGGTTTGAATGGATATGTATATGTGTGTGTTGTGTGCCAATAAGTACATATTTTTTTTTGAAAATTAGTAGAATAAAAACACTAACTCCAGTTACATGTACAAAGACAAAAGAATTTTATAACCAATTTAATTCATGTCAAGAAGGTAAATGATTTACTGGTTAAAAAATAAAAACTTAATTCACATAGAAAAAGAAAAAAAATCCATGTTTTAAAGATGCAATAAACTTCTCAAACAAAATTCAGTATTTACCCACAATAAATACCATGATATTTCAAAATACCTTGTGTGGAGGAATCAACCTACCACCCCAGGGATGAAAAGACAGACATAAGAATTAGTATTTCAAGGACAGTCAATTCTGTCTAAGGAGACCTTCTCTAGATAACAGCAACAACAAAAAGAATTCATCTAAACAAAACAAAAATGAAAAAAAAATATGCTTAACCTGATTAACAGCAAAAAAGAACAAAAATCAAAATTTTAGAAACTAAATTTAACATGAAAACTAATAGTAAAAGACTTTTATATTATTTTGTTTGCTGCAATAAAATACCGTGACAAACACAGGTTATATGAAAAGGGTTTTATTTAGGTTTATTGCTCCAGAGTGATGTGAGTCCATTATGTCTTAGAGAAATACAATGAGTAGTAAGCATGGTAGCAGCAGCAGAATACAGGTATCTTACATACTCATGACAACCCCAACACAGAGGGATGAATTGAGAGTGCTATAGGCTTTAACCTCTCAAAGCATACCCTCAGTGACACACTTTCTCCAGCAAGGTCACACTTCCTAAATCTGTCCTAATAGTGCAACCAACTAGGGTCCATGTGTTCTAATATCTGAACCCACAGAAGTGCATTTTCATTCACAGCACTACAAAAGGATATGTACTCTCACCGCTAATTAAATCTGCAAGTCCTAGTATTAAAATGGAGGAAATACTCTGCAGAATTGAAACAGAAAATAAAGTTGTGAATACTGTGGATAAAAAAGAAAAATAACGCTTTCTAATACAGTTACAAATTGTGTACATTAAAACAAAGCAAGATAAGGATTCCATGCACTATTATAGAGATGTAATTCTATGTTTGCTACAGCTACCTCATGATAGGCAGAAAGAAAGGTATGGACTTGGGTGGGTGAGGAGATTAAGAGGATCTTGGAGGGGATGGGGAAGAGTCAGCCATAATGAGAATATAATGTAAGGAAAAATATTTTTTCTTTTCTTTTTTTAATTTTTTTTTTAAATTTTTTTTGTTAGTGTGTGTTTTTTGAGACAGGGTTTCTATGTGTAGCACTAGCTATCCTGAAATGTACTAAGTAGACCAGGCTTACCTGGAAATTAGAACCCTGCCTGCCTCTGCCTTCAGGATTCTGGGATTATTATGTGCCTCACCACTGCCTAGAATGAAATAAATATGTTTAAAAATGTAATATGGTATCATTCATTTTGCATTTAACATATTTGAATTAAAATTATAATTTTGTGAAAAGGGTCTTTTCTATAATGAATAATAAGCATTACCCCAAATAGATTAATAAATCATTCTAAATGAAACTATTTAACTTACTTTGATCTGGTATTCCTTTGTTAAATTTTAACTATACAACCAATAAATTATTTAATAACTAAATGAAAGCATCAACCAAATATCTTTTATATGCCTTTGTCAAAATATAGGGCTTCAAAGTATCTAAAAGGAAAATATGAAGTTATTTACTAGATTATTTCCTTTTGCAGTGATTGGTAACAGGTTGAACTGATCTGTTTATGCACATCAAATTTAACTTTCCAATACTGACTATTTCCTGAGTAATGTAAGTTGATGTGAAAAATGTGGAAAGATCTCAGAAAATGCTACATAATTCCTTGCCAAGTAAAATCAGATTAATTTAGTGTCATGATAAACTGGTGGAACAGTGCACTGTAAAAGCATTTACGGTGTGAAGTAGAATCCGGTGGCTTTGATGAGGGTGATGGATGCACATGACATGAAAATGGAAGACAAGACTCTGAGAGAAAGAAGGGAAGTAGCAAAACTGTGATGACTGTTAGGGATAACAATGGAGCAGGATGTTGAAGAGAAAGAACATATGATGACATGTCTGTATGAAAATTCCATAACGACCCCATCATTTTATAAGCCAACTAAAGAAAGAATATAATTACATATTAATAAAGAAACAAATTGAAAATGTCTTATATTTTTATCCATGAATAAACGATGTATAAATTAAATCTTTTTCTTACTTTTTAAAATTTATTTAATTATTAAAAATTTCCACCTTCACCCCTCCTTCCATTTCCCTTACACTCCCCATCCCCCTCCTCCTCCAGTCCCAAGAGCAGTCAGGGTTCCCTGCCCTGTGGGAAGTCAAAAGTCCTCCCCCCTCCATCCAGGTCTAGGAAGGTGAGCATCCAAACAGACTAGGCTCCCACAAAGCCAATACATGCAGTAGAATCAAAACTCAGTCCCTTTGTCCTTGGCTTCTCAGTCAGCCCTCATTGTCAGCCACATTCAGAGAGTACGGTTTGATCACATGCTCCATCAGTTCCAGTCCAGCTGGCCTTGGTGAGCTCCCATCAGATCAGTCCCACCATCTCAGTGGGTGGGTGCACCCCTCGCAGTCCTGACTTCCTTGCTCATGTTCTCTCTCCTTCTTTTCCTCATTTGGACCTTGGGAGCTCAGTCCAGTGCTCCAATGTGGGTCTCTGTCTCCACCTCCATCCATCGCCAGATGAAGGTTCTGTGGTGATATTCAAGATATTAATCAGTGTGGCTATGGGATAAGGCCAGTTCAGGCACCCTCCCCTCTGCTGCCCAAGGAATAAGCTGGGGCCATCTCCTTGGACACCTGGGAATCCCTCCAGAGGCAAGTCTCTTGCCAACCCTAAAATGGCTCCCTTAATTAAGATATATACTTCCTTGATTCAATATCCACCCTTTTTCCATCTCAACCCTCCCATTCCGCTAAGCTCTCCCCAATCTTCCCCTTCTCCCTTCTCTCTCCCCATCTCCCCTTACCCCCACCCCACCCTCACTCCCATGCTCCCAATGCCCAATCATAATACTTATTTAACTTTGTTCGTAGCAGCACTATTTGTAATAGCCAAAACCTGGAAATAACCTAGGTGCTCCTCAATAGAAGAATGGATAAAGAATGTGTGTCACGTATACACTATAGAGTTTTACTCAGTGGTAAAAAAAAAACAATGACATCTTGAATTTTGCATGCCAATGGATGGAAATAGAAAATACTTTACTGAGTGAGATAACCCAGACCCAAAAAGATGAATATGGTATGTACTCACTCATAAGTGAATTCTAACCATAAATAAAGGACATTGAGCCTATAATTCATGATCCTAGAGAAGCTAAATAAGAAGGTGATCCCAAAGAAGAACATATAGTTATCCTCCTGAATATTGGAAGTAGATAAGTCTTCTATCTTCCTAAACTTAAGGAGCAGTATGAATATCATTTAAACGTTTATTCCAATAAAAAATCCCAAGGCCAGTGAACTAGCTTCTAAATTAATAAACATACCAAAATTTTATCAAAATGACCATTAGAAACATAAAACTAGGATGAACTATTTTGATATACTTCATATTTTGGAGTTTTTTTATTCCTTAGAGCTTCTATATCCCTGAATATTTTATTTTAATGTGACTTCATGTCCTTTATATGGTACTTGGAATGAACCCAGAGTCTTGAATATACTAGGAAAGCACTCTACAACTGAGTTACCCTGCCTCAATTTTGTTATAAATAAAAAACATGAACATTAGTTAATTCAGCAATATGCTTTTATATGCATGAGTTGCAAAAGCAATACACAAAGCATGTCCTAATTGGAAAACTAAAATATTTGACATAAATATTATGTAAAACAACCTTGAGATTTTATATAATTTTATAAGTTTAATTAACTTTCATGAAATTGCAATATTAATTTTCAGCTAGAAAATATTACTAAAATGCAATTAACAATTTTTAAGAAAACAATTTCTTTGTCTCTATTACTCAACTCAAAACCTTGTTATTTCAAAACTAGATAATGTTTTTAAGTAAGGACTATAGTAACATGTAGTTAAATTATATAGTAAGGAAATAACAATAGATTCAGAAGGTAAGAAAATATTTAAAAGTCATCAGAAATCTCAAAGCAGGGAAAACTTTGTAGGACTTTTCCTGTTAAATGAAATCAATCTCTAATTGATCCATCCATTTGTGAACCATTTATACAAACAACCAGACTTACAGCTCTTTTTAAATGGTAAATGTGTCTCTTATTTATTCTGAATAAATCTGTCGACCTCCTACATAGTTTTGACTATAACTTCTACTATATTTTTGCTCTGTTATTTACTTGCATGCAGTCTTCATGTAGAAGAAATAAAAATAGTAATATAATAATGATGATGATTATTATACCTTGTGTTTATTAATTGCTTGCTATCTATTGTGCCAATTTTATAGGAAATTATAAGCTCTATATTTAAGGAAAGAAGATATAAACATGATAATGAAGTAAGGTAAAATAAATTTCAGACTTATGCTGGGTGAGTGATACATGCCTGAACACCCTACAGGGCAAAAAGGAAGGATCCTCAATGATCTTTATGAATTTAAGGTAAAAATGGCCCTATGAGGATAAGAGTTCTCCAATATTAATAAAATAAGAAAAGAAAGAAACCTGTGCTTGAACTGAAAAATATGATACAAAATAGACATGCTAACATAGGTGGTGGAAAAAGGGTAGGAAGCCTGAGTCCTAAATACAGTATTATAGGCAACTAAAGAATGCTGATAAAGGAGTAAATTTTCTTCATTGAGGAAGAACATACCAAATAGACTTGAAAATGTATACATACAATAGCATTATATTGACTGGTACATACAATAAAATTATATGAACTGAGTAGATTGCATTTATGAACTTATAAATAAAAACACTTTTTTACTACAATTAGTGAAAAAGGGGTCATGAAATTGAAAGAGAACAAGAAGTTATATGAGAGAGTTTGGAGGGATAAAGAGGAGGGGAAAATTGTATAGTTCCAATATATTCTCAAAGCATAAAAGAAGTAATTAAAAATAACCTCCAACACAAGAAATTGGGTTCTACTGTTTTAATCAGAATCATTTGATTTATAGATAGAGCTTTCTAAAACTTTGAAACTATTATATCTATGAACTATAGATATGTTATTACCTATTTGTCCCTTTAACAACCACCAAATCACACTTTCACAAGGTTATTCTGACTTTATGTTTATGTATGATATTTTTACAGCCATTTCAAATAAACACATTGTTCAAGATAAAACCTGAAGAAATATATGAGCTGCAAATCAAATGGATATATTTATTAAAATGGCTACTCTTATGAAGGTTTTCTTGGGTTTGTATTTCATGTCATTAAGCTAATATTCTAATTTTGAATTAAGTAATTAAGAATAAAATATAACCAGTACTGTTCCATACATTCAATTTCAATTAACATTTTAGACAAACTAAGTACTTGGCATTTACCGAAGTCTTTGCTTAGTGCCTTTGTGATGATGAATAAATTGATACTGTAAGTTTACTGGGGGAATATAATGAGCATCTTGTGGTTACTGGGTGAATTACACTGAAGGCTGCAATATGCACCATTGCATTTGTGAATTAAATAGGTACACTTACCTTGAATAAATTGTTCTATTCAATAACTATGAACTTCATCCATAACTGCTCAGACAATATTTGGTTTTCTTTTTCTGTATCTTATAATATTGTGTCATGTGGATGCCCACAAGGATGTGGCTGCTATTTTTGGAAATGTCTTGTTCAGGTATGACTTCTGCAGGAGATCGTTGTGATTTTATTACCACAGTGAATATGTAACCTAAAGACTGTAGGATTTATTTTCAGTACAGACCTAGAGCCAACAGTAAGAGGAGGAAAATATGTATTAAGATTCATTTACTTTGTTGGCTACATAGCTAACTTCATTGGTATATAAGCTTACATAGAGATTTGTTTCCATTATCACATATAACACCTTAATTGAAATTATGCATAAAGCATAAGGTGCTGTTAAAAATCAGACGTCTACTAAATTATTATTTTTTTAAATAAAAACCATCTGAGAGTTTAAAATAGCTGATAACTTGAAAAATTTTTCAAAAGTCGTTGTTTGGGGTCATACTGTTCACTTAAAGCTTAGAACTTGTGCTAGAGTTTACAAGTAAATCAATAAATAACTTATTTTTTACTTCAAAGAATGATAGCCACAAGAGAGCCACTAGATAGCCACAGGAATTGATCTGAATCTTGAATCCATCATTCAGAAAGTATGAGAGAAAAAAACTAATTTAAAATGATACAAATATTCCTGATAGATAAATGTCTGTGATATTTAGAGTAAGTAGTTCTAAAAAATATTGGAAATGAATAAAAATGTGAAATGTGTTTTGGCATTACAGAGCTATTAGAAGAGTTTAAGCTGTGCTGTGTGACAGAGTATCATGTACAGGAAAGATAATTTTTTCTTCATTTGGATCCTTCACACAATATTGGTTCATTGATATTTTTCTTTATATTATGAAGAGCGACATAATTTCACACATATGTCTATCCATGTGTTTGTGCAAATAGTCATGTTATTCTCAAAATTATAAGTTTATTCATGGTGAAGCCAATAGCTACATAAAAATTGATTATTAATTATTGTGGTCACACTGGGATTAATATTTCTTTTATACTACTATATGGGTCATTTACATGTTCCTGAATTTCTTTTGTCATCTAACAGCTGTATAAAAAACTTAATATATCCTATATATTTTATTTTTATTTTACATAATATATAGTAGCAGTTGATTACTAAAACAAAAAACATGCATTAAAAGTTGGATTGCAATTTACTTAATAGGGTCTCAACCTATTTAAGAAAATAAAATATTTTACTTCTCCAAATATAATGATTAAGGCCTATATTTTCTTCAGATATCATAAATTTACATGATTTTCTACCACTTAGTATTTGGATGAAGCACTGTTGAAGATGGGATTATGGATCATATTTTGACATGAAATACACAAGTGATGGTAAGACCTTAGATTCCACATACAGTTTATAAAGGAAGAACTTTCTCTAGACAATCATAAAAAATAAAAGAAATTTAAGTCTAGTAAGTTAATGTGATCTCAAAGTAATTTATACTCCTGCCCCAGAGATGGGCAGTGCTCTGTCTCTGAATGCTTAGGCAGAGGTTTACATAGTAGATGATGACAAACACAAATGAAGAGGAAACCAGTGCAAATAAAATGATAAAGCAGGTTGTGAAAAAGCCAGAAATCTTATTTTGTTGGCTTCAGATTATGTGAGTTATTTACACTATATTTATTCTAAATATATAAATACAGCCTCCTTACTACTGGGTGAGCCAGGAGATGAGCTTTGCACACTAGGCATATCTTCTCACAGACGTCACATGGACATTCCAGGTATGTTCAGGATCCTGTTGATTCTAGTCCTAGTGGTTTCTATAAGTGAAAATATTCTAAAATTGTTTAGAAAAGGTTGTCCCTGGAAATTTTACTTCTATTTAAATGCACTTCAAATTCAACACAGTCCATACTATTTCCTTTATCATCTAAGCATACTTTTTACAAAAACACTTCCCTTTAATAACAAAATGACCCACTTAACAACATTATGGTTCAACTTCCTCTTGCATTCCTGAAAACACAGGATCTCTCCTCCCAAAAGAACTTTCAACATCTCTTTACACTTCTCTAGCAATGTTTACTAAACTATGCTCTCAAGGAACCAAGCTTTCGAAAATCCATTTTTGTGTCAGCCTTTATCTGCATCAATGAAATACAGGAAGACTTTAAAGCCTATTGTATTACCAGAAAAAAAAGTGTTCAAAATTTTATAGAATGACTACTAAGAAACAGAACTTCAAGCTGAAGGAGACCTTAATGAACAAATCTGTGAGACAGAGCAATGCAATAAACATGCAGTGCTCAATTACAACCCTCAGACTGAAATGCATATGTATATTTATGCTACACATAAATAAATAATTGAGAAAGGAACAAAAAGATTCACCTCCTAACAGAAGAGTTCCAAATTTGTGACACCATCCTTTAGAATGAGAATCTAGATTTTTCACGTCCTAGTAATTACGTAGACATAAACTGGAATATAGAGAATAGCATCTTCAATAATGTCATGAAGCTATCATACATCAGCTGACAGGATGTGAAGAAAGGGAAACTCAGTTCTGAGAAACTATATACTCATGCACCCAGTCTAGTCATGTCAGACTTAAGGTAAACACAAATGAAGAAAAATTTCATCAGGTAACTCACTAGCACCCATACTGGTGTCAAGGTCATAAGAAAATGGAAAGTGCTACAGGAGAAAGAAAAATAAAGGAAGACATGTCAATTAGTCCAGCAAGATTTTCCCCACTGCATGCTGGGAAACAAAATAAGGCATCCTTCAAGAAGCTGAGAAAAACAGGATAAACTCAGTAATGTTATAAAGGAAGTCTTTGTAATATCTTTTATAGAGTTTTATAAATGCAAAATGTAGACATAATCCTATTACTATTCTAAAATATAAATGTAAAAGTTCATTTAAGTAAATCAATTTTGTAGTTTTATCACACATAAATTAAACACAATATGAAGCTCAGAAGCCTAAGTTAGTTGCCATAGATCACTCACTGTAAAATGTGTTTTGTCCCCTGGTCAGAAGCAATATTTAATCAAGAGCATGATTATAATAAGCAAGACCTTCTATCAGATCTATAATGCTTTGAGTCAGAGCTGTAAGCACAAAGAAGACATGTCCATATCATAAAACTATCTTCTTGATGCTAATGAAAAAGTTCCCCTGTAATTGGTCTGCCACTAGTTTGCATCAGAATGGTGCCATACTGACCAGTCATTTGTGGTCTCTGCTTTTAATGGATTATCTAATCAGCAATGTTCCTAATTAAGAGTTTATAGTAAGTGTAGGTTCCTATTGATGAATCATGTGTGTACTCAATCCTTGTTGCTATGGTAGCATTTTCCATGAACTTATTGAACATAGACAAGAACGCTGAACTCTAAGGAAAGAAACTTACCAAGGTATATAGATTGGGTTCGTAGAAACTTTGTCATGAAAACCACCTTCAGAAACCAGCATTTTCATCTCTAGTGACTATTCATAGATGTAACAATTATCTACATGATTTACAGGTGTTTGTAATTCCAGTTCCAAGGGATCTAAAACCCTTTCCCCACTTCTGATAGTAAAAGACAAGTATGTACCTTACTGACATTTATGAGAGCAAAAATATTTTAAAAATGTTCAAAGAATGTAGATCTTATGAAATGTTTTGCTACCCAAAACTCCAATAAAGACATGGGACATGTGAGAGACTTCTTTTAGTGTGACAATGTCTTGATTTGGAGTGGATTATCCAAATTCCCTAATTATTCATATTAATTATGTTTATTTTAGCAATTATATCTCAACATAGAACCTTTGTTGTTGCTGTTTCTGAAATAAATATAAAGACTAGAGAGATCATTACATACACATTCCTTTTCAAGAGGTCTTAAACTCAGTTCCCAGATCTCATATATGGTAACTCACAGCAGTCTGAATATCTTTACCTTAGAGACCCAACTTTTCTGATTTCTTCATTTACTTGCTTGCTTTATAGCCCTAAGAAACATGAAACTTGTTATGTAGATTAGGCTGGCCTGAAATTCACAGAGACAATCCTTTTCTTCCTCTAATGTAATGGAATGAAAGGTGTGTACTATCAAATTCAGCCATGATTTTTAGAATTTCCTATATGTTCCTACACTAAATTTGACATAAATTTTTATTATATAAATATATTTTTCTAAATTAATATGTATCAATTCACTTTAACTGTGTCTTATGTCATAGAGCTCTTATTAGTAAACAAAGACACATTTATATTTTTAATAAATTCTATTGAAAACATTGCATTCAATTTCTAGGAATTATAAGTATAAAATTGGACAACTTTTGACAAATACCTACATTTTATGCCCAGTATCAAAAGTGTGAAGAAGATAGTATTACCAGGTAAAATTCTTTTTGGTGCTAGTACAATCTTCTGTCCTCATTTCTGAGTTCAGATTCAAATTGATGTACTAAATTATAGTATTAATTTATCTAGATTCTCATTGTTTTCCTTACATCCATCCTCTTTTCCAATCCGCTCAAGATCCACTCTTTATTTCATCCCAACACAACTTTGTATTTTCATTTTTTTAAAACCCATTGAGTCTCATTAGAGATTTCTCTGCTTTCTTAGGCACATGGATATTCTCTGAAACATGGTCAACTTTCCAGGAGTCACATCTTTAAATAGCTAGTATCCCATCTTCCAGATTCTATGAATTAAAAACATTGACTAATTTAGAGTTGGGACTATATGTCTACTTCTCATGTTCTGCAAGGATTTTGAATTGCTTGAGCTTAACTAGTTTCTGTGCATGTGGTAGCTATTAATTCAAATGTATAACTACGTTTTAGTGTCCAAGAAAGAGTTAATATGTAGTTATCTACCATGTCTGGATCTTTCAGCCTTTACTACTGCAATGATCCATGAGCCATTGAAATAGGAAACGTAATATAGATGTTCCATTTAAAGGTAGTTCCTCTAAAGTAAATTAATCTCTTACCTTGACCATTAGGGACTCTCTGTGCTAATCTCCATCCACTACAAATAAATAAATGGTGTGGGATTCTCCTCTGTATGCTGTGAATATCATTGGTTAATGAAGAAACTGTTTTGGGCCTATAGCAGAGCTATAGGGGAACAGAGTTAGACAGGGAATACTAAACTGCATGCTGGGAGAAAGGAGGCAGAGTCAGAGAGAAGCCATGTAGCCCCACCGGAGACAGATGCAGGAACTTTAGCCAGTAAGCCACAGCCACACGGCAATGCATAGACTGATAGAAATGGATTAAATTCATATGAAAGAGTTAGCCAATAAAAAGCTAGAGCTAATGGGTCAAGCAGTGGTTTAAATAATAATTTAAATGATATCATTTCTGTGTGATTATTTTGTGGCTAAGCAACTGGGAACTAACTAGCAGACCCTTCCAACAAACAAACAAACAAACAAATAAATTTCCTTAAGATGTTTAAGAAATGTACTAATATATGAGTATAAGGAGAAACAATTAGCAGCCAATTTACTACTATTTCAATTAGCAGAGTAATCGTAGTAAATACTAATTCCCTATGGCCTGCAACTTATCTATCCACAGTTATGCTTTCACACCAGTGAGAACATCCCAGCTTGCCATTATGGCAGCTTGTAGGTTTGGGAAATGTTATCAGCAGTTGTTTTCATGTGACTTTTCATGTCATTTGTTGTTAGCTATCCCTTTATGTATTTCCTCCTTGACCTTATCATCCCATCTTCTACCCCATTTAACCTATCCTATACCATAATTACTCTTTCTTCATTTATACCATTTGGCTCTACCTTCTTTCCATTGAAAATTTCTACTTACCATGACTCTTAATTTCTAAGTCTCAGTTGGTTTTCCAAATGAAACACTCATATCTAAAGATTAAATCTTATCATACACAAATGACTGGAAACACAAGACTGTGTTTCTATACCTGGTCTTTTTCACTCAAAATTAATACCACATTCTATAATTAGAAATAAGAATGTAAAATTAAGTTTCAAAATTTTATAAATTAGTTTAAATGAATTCATTTCTTAATTTACTTTTGTCATATACACTGGAAATATTTATTTATTTAAAGCAGAATATTAGTTAATAAACCTCTAAATATAGTTTTCTATTTTATTCAAGAGTTTTATATAATATGAATCATTGAACTATATTTTTCTAAATCTAATAAATTCTAGCCTCAGAAAACTGTATTCACAAACTGTATTCAGGAACTCTTTTCTACTGTGATTTTGAAAGAATTACAGCTTGAGCTATCCTGTTAAGCTTGAAAATGATTCATTATATTATTTCCTTTGTAAATCCAATTATAGAAACAAGTCCTTTACCAGACACATATTTTGTTTTTATAATTTTTCCTTTTTTTGCTTTGAGTTTGAATACCATATATTATTTCTTTATAGATTAAGAAATTCAGTAACTAAAACATTAGGCTGAGATTGGGGAATCCTGCTGATGAGAAGGAATAAGGAATACATGGGCCAGATGGTTAGGGCATCACAAGAAAACCCACAGAAACAACTAAGGTGGGCTCATAAGAGTTCACAGAGACTGGGGTGACCACCAGTGAGCCTGAATGGGACTGACCTAGGTCTTCTACATTTATGTAATAGTTATGTAGCTTTGTCTACTTGTGTGACTCCTAACAATGGCAGCAGGGCCTGTTAATGCTTTGGCTGGCTTTTGGAAATCTATTCATCCTACTGGGATACCTTGCTCAGCCTTAATACAAGTGGAGGTGCTTATTTTTACAGCAATTTGATATGCCATGCTTGGAACAGAAGAAACCTAGGAGAAGTAGATGAGGGTAAAGGGAAGTGAGGGGAGAAATAAGAGGAAAAGAGTGTGGAACTGTAATCAGGACATAAAACAAATCAATAAATTTAGTTTAAAAAATTAGTAAATAACTTTTTATTTATATAATAACTTCTAAGATTTTTATATATGAAAGTATTTGCTTACTTTATTATGTTAGACCAGATTAATGTCATGTTGAAATTCTCAATATCCCTTTAAGAACTTTGTTTTGCTTTATTCATTTCATTGTGATAAAATATCTGAAGAAAATAAATGATGTTGCAATTTATTTGCAACCTTTTTCTCTTTTATCTTTTTAATGACACTATAATATTATTTCTTTATGTCTGTGATTTTGATTAATAATTCTCTGTCCTTAATATTACACTGACTTATCTTTCATGCAGTTTTATCTTATAAAGTCTATATACATAAATTTTGCCACCTTAAAAGTCATTTATTTAATAGGATTATTAAATTGTTGTAATTACTTATATTATCCTTGTTTGAATTTTTGAAATTCTTCCACATTTCATTTTATATTATAGCATCTTAATGTTTTTTATTCATAATATTACTGAGATAACTTATCTCATGCACGGAGTCTAATGATTTGCCAATTTGTTCATAGAATATTATGCTGAAGGATTATAATATACTGAATAAAGAAACAAACTGAGTTTCTCTACTAAAAAAACAATAGAAACTCCCTGACTCATTGTAGGGAAGGACAAGGATGAGTGCCAGAGAAAAATGAGTATGCATATGATTAAAGGCTTTGGATCTCTTTTCTTTTCCATTAAGTTTTCAGCTATACTCTTAATTATAATCTTTGACATCAACTTAACTGTCTTCTAAGATTTCCAAAGGAGGCATATGTAGTGAGATGGATCAGAGAGTAGGGATAAGAAGATAATGGAGAGAAGAATAGTGTTCTAGTTAGGGTTATTCTTGTTGGGAGGTAATTCTGTGACCTCAGCAATTTGGGGAGGAAAACCTATTTAGATGATGCTTCCAAATCACTGTTCATCATTGAAGGAAGTCAAGACAGGAACACAAATAGGGCAGGAGAGCCTGGAAACAGCAACTGATACAGAGGCCATAGTGGTGTGCTGATTATTGTATTGGTCCACCTGTCTTACTCATCCTACTTTCTAATATAACCCAGGACCACCATCCCTGGTGTGGCACTATCCAGAAAGAACTGGGCCATCTTTGGTTAATCAGTATTTAAGAACATGCCTTAGAAGTTTGCTTACAACCCAATTTTATAGAGGCATTTTCTTGATTAAAGTTCTCATTTCATTCAGTGCACATAGCTAAAATTAATGTTGATTGAATAATCCACATTGAAACCTACCCTTCATAAGGTATTGTTGTAGTAGGAGTCTGCTTGTTTGTTTCCCAGCCACACAGCAGCTCAGACCCGTAAATAATCACAGAAACTATATTAATTAAATCACTGCTTATCCCATTAGCTCTAGCTTCTTATTGGCTAACTCTTTTATATTAATTTTAACCCATTGCCATCATTTTATATTTTACCACATGCTTCCTCTTCATGGTTATGGCATGTCTGTCTCAGGTGGTGGCTACATGGCTTCTCTTCGGACTCCACCTCCTTTCTCTGATCATTCAATTTAGTTTTCCCCACCCATCTCTACCGTGCCCTATCAACAGGCCAGGGCAGTTTCTTTATTAACCAATGGTATTCACAGCATACAGAGAGGAATCCCACTTCATTTTGTGGTGGTTTTCATGAAAATTCTTACCATGGGCTCAGGTGTTTGCATCCTAGGTTCCCAATAGGTGGAACTGTTTGGATAGGTTTTGAAGGTATGGCTTTGTTGGAGGAAGTGTGTCACTGTGCACCATACTTGGAGTTTCAAAATCCTTGTTGTATCATAGTGCACTCTCTGATTCCTGTTAGCAGCTCATGAAGTAAGACACCAGCTTCTTTGCAGTTACCATGTTTGTCGCTTGCAGCCTCACTGTGCCATCTTTCTAGACTCGTATCACCCTGAAAGCCAAATAAGACCTTCCTTCCATAAATTGTCTTTGTTATGGTGCTGTATGACAGCAATAGAAAATAGCTAGTTCTTTCACACGTGACCATAAGTTCAGTTAGACCTACCCTGTGCTGTGGGAACTCCTTCAGTTAATAACCTTTAAGATACCAGCCAACTTGGTTTAATTTGCCTTTAAGAAAATGGCATAATCTATGTTACTATGCAATACACATTCCATGAAATTAGCTTTTACAACCTAAGCTAAACATATAGCTTTAATCATAAACTATATATTTTTCTTTATGAATTTTGGGGGTGGAGAATGAGGGATGTATATGTATGCTGTGGTAACATTTTGCTGAAATCAGCCAATAGATTGAAAGGAACCTTAAGCAGAGCAAAAATCCATCATAAATGTTGGGAGCATAAATGGATACAGGTTGATAATCTCTTCAAGGTTTTGAGTATTATTTTGTGTCTTTTGGGTCAATAAAGTAACATCTTTCTGCAGAAAAGAATTTCTCACCCCTTTTCCATACATTTCTCTTGTACTGTTCTATAAAGACAGTATATAACATGAAATAATTCCTAATTCTAAAACCTATTCCTTTGAATTTAGCAGAAAATCAGTTGGGTTAGTAAAAACATGAAGAAAATAAACTGAAAAATAAATGGATTCCCTGCTTTGGGCCCTTACTGACTTTAGGGTTTTACATGTTTCACTAAATTGAAATTTCATACACTTAGAATAACTCTGATAGCTTCCTAATCCCATGCTTTTCCGATAATGTCCTTTTTGGAACAGAAAAAAAAAAGAGAGAAGTTAATTGCTTACACTCTGAAAAATGCTTTTCTTTGAATTCAATGAAGCAAAAAGATAAATAGTGTATTACTAAAGGGAATTTAGCTCTATTTATGACTGCTTGTAGTGTGAAATTGGTTGTTTGTGATCTCTAAAGGCTTCCTTTCTTTTCAAAACATAGCATGCCAGCTCTGACTACAGAGAAACATTGGAATGCAAAGCTAAATTTGAATTAAGGGACGTGTCTTCATTTAAACATTTTTTTAACGTGGTTGTGTTTTTTTTTTTTCCTTTTCTGTTTTGTTTGAATGTGTTGAAATTTATTTAAAATTTTAGGTCTTAAATAATGTGCTATTGAATTTTTCACTCTGTCTTTTTTCCTGAATGATGGGTCTGTTGTTATGTTTTTCCCTCCATAATAATCACTTTGTGTAATAACCATTCAGTACAATATAAATTATTTTATTTGGTTTTCCTATGTGCATTATTGAGATTTTCAACCAAGAATAAAACAGGTCTTTGAAATCAGTATTTGGATTTCTTATAATACTCTATTCTTAAAATAATTCTTTACAATTTAAAATATGCAATATATTATAATATTTTATAGCTATTTCAAAACACAGTCACTGAATAAAGAACTCAAAATTGCCATGAGTGCTTACACTGGGAATGCACAGGAATGGGTCTATCAGCAGGCATCGCTGGAGAGCAGTGCTCTGTGTTTCCCTGCTACTGGGAAAAGGGTAATAGTTGTGTGCACATTGTTGGGTGAATGTGATTCCCCTTTCTCTCATAACTTTTCTCTCCTGTGCTCTTTTTTCCTATTATTCATCCTTCCTCATTTTCTCTTTTGCTTGCAGAGGTATCATTTTAGGTACTTTTGTTTTGTGACTGCATACCCTTCACTTGAGCAATGTATTACTAGTTATGTCACAGATTAGACTATACTCTTTAAACAGGGAGACATGAAAAGACACCTTTTTGACATTTTTTTCTTAAAATACATGAATGATCACATTTTTTGTCCCAATTTAAGAATAATTTTCTTTAAAGAGCTGAAAATTATGTTATTGAGCCCAATGACTTAATTCTTCTGGAAATTTGTTCTTTTAACTTATTTCTGAGGGCTGAGTTAAAAAAAATTACAAATGTTTCCTTCTAAATCATGACTATGAATGATTTATGGTGGTCACAACACAGTTAATATGCTGAAATCAAGTACTGAATGAAGAGAAAGAAATTAAGTCATCTGACTGAACATTCACAATACTTATTGTTAAGCAATGTGTATAAACATACATCTACTTACCAATTTGATACTGATGTGACAAAAATAGCATTCATAGTTGAAATTATACAGAGAAAAAATAAACCCGGAAGCTCTGATCCAATGAAAATATCCTTTAAACTTAAACAAATCATACATTTTCAGGTAAACAAAATGCAAGAAACTATTATATCCTATGTGTCAAATTCTGCTGTCTATTTATCTTTCCATATTATGTCTATAACTCATTCTAATCAGCCACAGTACTGATATGAACAAGGAGTTGGGAACTGTTGATGACCAGCATGTCTCTCTTGGTGAAAGAAGGAAAATAATCTTAATTGTTTGACATTTTGGATATAAAAACCTTGATATTTTAATATTTTATTACATTTACTTTTGTATTTTTATTTATATGTTCATCATGTGGTGATAGAAGTACATGTGATGGCATAGTTCTCAAAGTCAGAGGACAACTTAAAGGAATCAATTTGTTCCTTCTACTGTGTGCTTCCATAGGATCAAACTCAGCTACTCTGGTTTTACTACCAATGCTTTTCACTAGCAAAGATATATCCTTGACAAATAAGATGATTTTTGTGGAAATCTTGATTTCAGAACAATATGAAGAAGATGGTACAGAATTTCTCTTGTATCCTGAAATATGCAGACTGCTTCACTATCAATATCACCTATCAGAGCATCTGTTAACATTAGACAAGCCTACAATGATACATTTTTATCCAGAGGCTCTCATTATAATTGCATTAGCATTCATTCTCAATGTGCTGCATTTTGTGACTTCAAATATCTAATGGAATACATTTACCATAGTATCACACAAACACTTCTGTTGTGTGAACTATTTATAGATAGTTCTATCTATTCATAGACTATCCAACCTATGGCAATCCATCATTTCACAATTCACCATTTTGATATATGGATCTTATATTATGTACTTTGTAGTGCTAACAGACAGGTTTCATTATTATATTACTATTTATTCAATTTCTTCCAGTATTAAGAATCCATAGCCCATTTATTTTAAATACTGGGTAATATTTCTTTGCTGAATGTTTCACAGATTATCCTACTAAAGAACACTTGGGTTATTTCCATGTTATGAAAGAAATTTTGTAGGAGTCAGGAGAGATGGCCCAGTAGTTAAATATTTGCACATGATGGGAACATGGGTTGAGTTCCCAGAACTTACGTGGCAGCTGACAACCACTTAGGGATTCATAGGATCTGCTTCCCACTTCTAGCCTGTGTGAGTACAAGGCATGCATGTGGTGTACATTTCTACATGAAGGCAAACAATCATACACATAAAATCAAAGTAGATAATCTTTAACACAACAAAAAAACATATGTTTAATAATTTAATAAGCATGATTTTTGTGAGTGTAATTTAGATTGTAATCTGGACTGAGATTTGCAGTTATTTATAATGTTGATATTTATGATGATTGATGATATCTCTTATATTTCACTTTATATTTAATTTTAAGTTGGTAAGATAGAAACCAGCTTAATTAATTAAGTTGTTGTCTTCTTAATTCTTTAGCAGTGCTTGAATTGTTGTTGCTTGTTTCCATACCCTTTTGATATTGGTTCTTGAATATTTCACTCTGATCCTCATGCTTGTGTGGCAAGCTTTAGACCATATCCCTAGTCCATTATTTTGCCTTCAATGGAATCTGTAAATAATGACTGTAGTTCTAAGATAAAGAATGAGGCTAATGATGCTCTTTAGGGGATTATTCTAGAATATTCAACAGTATACAGTCTACGTTTTTTAAATTGTATTTTAAAATGTTCTTAATAGCCTTTATTTCCATATCACAGTTATGGAGAACAGGCGTCCCCAGATCTAAGCATCAGAAATTAAAATTGTGAACTAACCTCAAGGCAAGCATTCCTGGTCATGAGGATATGAGGAACATACTGTAAAAAAAAAAAAAGTCTAAGAAAAAAAATCTCATAAATTTAATTCCTAAACATTGTGTTATATTGCAGAGACAAATCATACTGAGAAGCAGAAACAGGTATTTTCCCATAACCTGCCTATATAAACTTTGTGTATATATGTGTATATAATATATATATATGTATGTATGTATATATGTATGTATACACACACATATGTGTTGCAAGGAATGGTACTTGTTTGTTCCTGGTCAACTGGCTAGCTTAGCCCAGAAATAACCACATGGAAACCATATTATTTAAATCACTGTTTGGCCCATTAGCTCTAGCTTCTTATTGGCTAACTCTTACATATTAATTTCGCCCATCTCTATTAATATGTGTATTGTCACATGGCAGTGCTTAGTGGCGAAATTTCGGCATGTCTGATTCTGGTGGTGGCTCCATGTCATGTCTCTCCTGTGCCTTTCTTCTCCCAGCATTCAGCTTAGCTTTCCCTGTCTAGTTCTGTTCTTCCCTGCCTACGGCTCAAAAGAGTTCTATATTCATTAACCAATAAAAGCAACACATAAACAGAAGGACCTCCCACACCACATACATGTACAAATACATATATAAGTAAGTGTGTATGCACATGAGTGTGTTCATAAAAGAAAGTGAATGAAATAATTGGTTCATTGTAGTTTGAAGTGATATTGCCATTGTGGGATGTGATCAACACCACTGTGGAAGACGCTGATAATGGAGTCATTGCCATGTTAACATCATGAAGGAAGAACTGCAGCAGTGTGTCATGTGACTGTTCCTGGAGTTATTGAAGTACAGTTGACTCAATTGTTACCCAACCGTTATCTGCAGGTAAGAATTATCATATAGTAAAAAACAGAGAAAAGAAAGGAAGAAATGACCAATGAAAATCAGTTCAATTCATCATAAACCATTGGTGGGTTACTGTATGACATTATTCCTGGGGAACTGTGAACAAATATCTACTCACTCCACGTGAGGAGCTGACATCACCAAAGGAAGTATATCACCAAAGTTGAACTTTGAGAACCTGTGATTTGTAAGAATATGGGTTAAGGTTTGGTAACTGGAGAACAAATAACTCAAAGACAGTTGCATCACCAAAGTCCACTGGATTATGGATGACAACCCATGAAAGCTGGAAACAAGGATCACATTGTACAACCAACAAGGAACTGAACTGATTAGAGTGAATGTTTATCATCATGTCTCTGCTTCCTCCAGGAGGCTTGCCTGGCTGCTTCCTATTCTAGGCATTTTGACTATTCTCTGCTTCTTGTAGGAAACTCAACTAGACAAAATTCCCAAAGTAATTTTTCTCTAAGAAGTACTTACTGCATATATGTGCTTGAAGAAGGACTGGCCTGGTGATTCTGGTAAGGTCCCGAAACTTCCATTGGTTGGCTGACCTGCTGATCTCACCAGCCTACTCTGTGTCATCTCACATCTCCTTTAACTTCCTGCGTCACAATGAGCTTCTCTCCAAAGTGAAGAATTTTAATTCCTGGAAAATCTGCTAACTATGAAATATGGATACTTCGATTTGTATTTTCTGGGGAAGGTTTTTATTCTTATAATAGAGGAGATCGGATACTCAATACTATAGAATTTAAGTTCAAAATCTCAATTCAGGGACCTGCTCAGGAAATAGAGGTGCTGCCTGTTTAAGTCTGATGACTTGAATAATTTCTGGGACCAAACACTGGCCTAATGTTCTGACTTGTATCAATAATTCATGAAATCCTCCACTGTGATGGTAGGCAAAGAAAAAATAATCACCTGGAAATTCCTGGATGCTCTAGTAAAAAGTACATAATTTGAAGCTATAGTAAGACATCATGTCTCAACAAGGGAGAACCATGGAATCTACTTACAAAAGTTGTCTGACTTCTAAATGATGAGTTTTACACACACATACACACACACACACACACACACACACACACCATTTACACACAGCCTGGAATCAAGGAAATTTCAGGATATAGAGGTATAAACAGCATCTGTTGCCTTGTTAATTTCAAATTTATATTTGGGTATTTATTCTGGGGTGTGTGTGTGAGAGAGAGTGTGTGTCTGTGTCTGTGTATGCACTTACATGTATGTGCATACCTGCAGATATGCATGCTCGTCATGTAATTCTATGTGTATATGCATCCACAAATGTGTGTCGCACACATATGTGTGTAGTGACAAGTCATGCCACATTAATGTCTGATAACAGCTGGGAGTTCTAGGGTCTGGTTGAACAACCCATTTGGGGGGGTTGGAGCTCAAGTTGCCAGACTTCCTTCTTAGTTTTCTCACATATAGCTTGATTGGATAATTATATAGGAACACCAATCACCTTCTCTTAGAACAATTCCCTCATTCTGTTCTTTTCTTTTTTAATTTATTTATTTTGGTGTTTGGAGACAGGATTTCTCTGTAGCTTTGGAGCCTGTCCTGTAACTAGCTCTTAGACCAGGCTGTCCCCAAACTCACAGAGATCAGCCTGCCTCTGCCTCCCAAGTGCTGGAATTAAAGACATGTGTAACCTTTTGTTATTGAACAATGATACAAGCAATTTCTGTTGACTCAATGTTCTCAAATACCTCGAAGAAAAACCTGAAGATTGGAACACAAGTAATGATCAAATGCTCACATTAACTTCAGAGTATGGCCTTAATGCAAATGTTGTCATGCTAAACGGTTCAAACCAGCCTGAAAGCATTCCAACAAGTGTGGTTATGCAAGAAATACTCTAAATACTCTAAACTTCAGCCACCTTTTTTTTTGTTTTGTTTTGGTTGGTTGGTTTTTGTTAATAGATAACTATTGTGAAAAAGGCATGGGTTAGAATCCCTGTAAACAGACTATAATGTCGATAATGAGCATATAGAAAACACATATTATTTCCAACTATGTTCTCATTTGAAAATGTGTCTTGCAGAATCATGAATTCTATTATTACAGTTATAAGCATATATTGAAGCTGGTACTATCAAAGAAGTAAACCTGTCACCAATATGTCCTCTTAAGATTAAAACTTCCATCTTCCCTACTCTACTTCTCTGCAACATGTCTGTGAAATATTCCACTTAAGTTAGATTTCCACACATGTTCAACATATGAGGTACAATAATTTATTTTCCAAATGACTGAAACTTCCTTTTAGGCAAACACTGTAGTTTGAACTGCAAAATGTTTACAGAATTCTTGCCTGAGCTGAATTGATGGCATTGTAAAAGATTCATACTTTTCAGAGTCTGAGCTGCTTTCTTTGTTTATATGTAATAATTCATTACACATTTCATTTATAATATGTTAAAAACGTAACAAAAATAACTGAAAAATTAAAATATATGTCAATGCATAGATGGCGTGGGATTCTGCGGAATAGAATTGCTCTTTATTCAGTTTTACACGGCAAAGCTAGGAGAGTTAGACAGTTTTAGTTTCACTGGTATAAGTACAGGCTAGGAAAAGATAATTGGGGCGATAGATGAACAGATTGCATAAATTAGATATTGTATTCAGTGTGCTGTGCGATGATCTTCTCATTCATAGCTCTACTTAAACTGAAATTGAGAAAATTCATTTTTCAATCTACATGGAACTCTAAGATTAAATGAAGAAAAATCACAACCACTTACCCATCATTGCCATAACTTTTCATTTCGTATTAAAAACATCTGAGCAAATCTTATCAAAAATGTGAACTATGCTATCATGATACCTGAAATTTTTAATTTCCTGACAGGAGGCTCATAACCCTCTTCTATTGTTGATCATACCGTGCCCATTATTTTAAATGCCAGACTAAGTTTCAATGAACCACAACAAAACAAAATGGCAGTAGTATGAATTTTGACCCCGAGGAAATGCCCTTAAAATGTGAGCTGAGGAGCAAATCCTCATTAGTCTAATGAGCACGCCAGTACTTTGTCTCAGTTGACTCTTTTCATAATTAACTCTTGCCCAGATAATCTCTTCTCCTGAACTTCCTTCTATTAATTCCAGGCAGTCAGTAGTCTTAACTCCTTTGTATTAGGTAATTATTGTGCACTGCAGAGTTTAGCCAGTCAAGCAGGAATCCATTTCCATGAGTCACTAATTTCAATCCAAGCATATGAGAAATAATAACTTTGATTTTTATACAATTTAAGAGGCAACAAAAGAACCCAATTTAATATTTTGATTCTTATATTTACTTTTAACATATGGCTAAAGTGTATCTTTAATTTTACTCTTCAATAGCATCCAGGAGTATATATGCAGAAATTTCTATAAGTCAACAAGAGACTGTATTCTCTAAAATGTCATTTGCTGTAACTCTTATGAAAAAACACACCTTTTATTTTATCATGTCTAAAACCTTGACAAAAAGTGTTGAAAAGGTCAAATTTTCATATAATGCAAATATTGTCAAGAGAATAAAATTTCTTGGCATCAATTTTGAGAAATTAGACTCTTGAATGCATTGGTAGCTTTCTGGAACATTTTTAACCTAATCAATACGATTGGAAATATTGTTTTCTGTCTCTTTATTTTACAGAAACAGCATATACACCTATGCATGGTATTGAACAGCAGGTCATTTACATAGACATGTGAGGATGAAATAGAGAACACTAAGCTTGTTGGCCATAGGAAGACTGCAAGTTTGGAGGCTACAAAAAAGAAATGTGCATTCACTTAGACACTAGGATCAAGAGATAAGAGATTGATACGTGTTATAGTAGTGAGCTGATGATCCATCATCAGAATTAGATGCTTTCCTTAAGTGATTACAATGGCTAGTAGATTGAATTGATTTGGTCAACTGTAGAGCAATGTGTAATCATTTAAAAGAACATTTAATACTGCTGTGTTCTAGTTTGATTTTATGTTACTGTGATAAAACACTCTGAATAAAAGCAGCAAAGTGGAGGAAAAGGGTTTATTTGGTTTGCAGTACTATTATTTAGGAAAGTCAGAGGAGGGAGTGAAACAGAAGCCTTGGAGTGACACTGCTGACTGAATCATTTTCTAGATCACTTGTTGACTAATTCTCTTCTACTACTTACCTTATGCCCCACAGGTTTATAAACCTGGGGATAATGACACCTCCAGTGGTCTGGTGCCTCTCATATCAATCATTAATAAAGACAATCTCTTAAAGACATGGCCAAATTCCAATATGAACTGGGAAATCCCTCAGTGGAGATTTCCTCCCATGACTCTGTGGCATGTTGACAGTTGAAGCAAACCAGGACAAGTTCTGCTTCCTACAATAAAAACCGTATTACTTTAGGAGCAGCTGTTCTACTCACTGGCTGGCAGGTTTGGCAAAGCTAGAGTAATCCTTGAACTTGGTAGAAGGATTAGGGATTTTGAGGACACTGAAGGCACAGAAGCAACAATCACTGCTGAAAGACTGCTGCGGTACCATGAAAAGGAAATGGTGACTCTTTGCACTGGAGTTGTTACACTAGGAGTAGATGTGAAGGGGTCTAACTAAGGGAATAGAAGCAAAGTGGCCTAACTACAGGTTCAGTCATGTTTCATGTAGAAAGAAGGCAGTCACAAGAATCACTCATGGACATTATTGCAAACAATCATCAGTTCACGCTGCTGAGTTGTTTGATTCATTAAGAGTTATGTTAAATTTCTGTTAAGAACAGGAAAACACAGCACCTTAAAGTTTGTTCAAATAAAAATACTGGACAAAAATTAGAGATTTAGACAGACAAAATATGTACCTTTTTATGATTCCATATTTTAAAATTATTGGAATAAGTGTATCATCTAATAATGACATTAAATGATAATAATGATAATAAATGCACAGACTCAAGATATGAATTCAGTGTTGGTATATTCTTTTGTAATTTTCATATAATAATAACTATAACTGATTTAGGTAGAAAATTTTTAGTGTGTCTATATACAAATTTAAATGTGTTTTGTTGCTATTGTTCCATGTAAATTTTTGGTAAATGGCATCTGACAAACATGTGATTCTTCTGATCTTCTGTTGACTTTTGTATTGTTCTCACGAATTTACACTCATCCGTAGTATATTGTGTTCTTCTTTTTTCTTTTCTTTTCTTTTCTTTTGTTTTACACATACTAATACACCAGAACTACAAAAACTCACTAATCTGTAAATGAAGATCAGCAAAAGTAATAAGAGTTACTAAGTTGGAAAATGATAGAAATCAATTGTGACATTAGGTATTAATATATTTATGTAGAGAAAAATGGGACATTACAGACCAAACTCAGAAAAGAAGATGTAGCTAACATTAACCAAGTTTAATATGGAAAAAAATAGAGAAAAAAAGCAATGACTGTGTGTCAAAATGACAGGTATGACAGGCACATATCAGCCGTGGAGATATTTACCGTGATGTATTACAGCTGTAGGCAACATTGTGAAGCATGCCAAGTTTGTTTTCAGTGCCCTCTCACCTTCCTTGCAGCATCCCTGGACCATTCTTGAAGCACTTGATGTCCTCATACTGACCCCATGACCTTATCTGGGTTCCTTACTAGTCAGCAACTCTCCATCAGCAGCTCACAGCTGAAAGAGTCAAAGAATCTATCTGACCTGCATTACATTCATCCAGCCTCCGACACCTCAGGAGCAACTAACTCAGGAAAGACATGTATTGTTTCCAATGAGCAGATGCATTAGCAACCCACACGTCATACCTATATTTTTGTTCACATGTAATTTAAGTAACTCAGTTTCATTTGCATTGCAAATCTAGAGGAAAAATAATTGGTCTTTTAAAAGGTTAATTAAAACAGGAAATGGGACCATGGGGTCAGAGTGCCACTCAAGCAGAGGTGATTATTTGTACCATGCTGAGTCTTTAAGAATAAAAATTTCCCAAGTGGCTGTACAAGTTTGCACTCCCACCGGCAATGGAGGTGTGTCCCCTTCTTTCCACATCCTCTCTAGCTTAAACTGCCATTTGTGTTTTTGTCCTTAACCATTCTGATAAATAAAAGGGAATCTGGGTTACTTTGATTTGTATTCCCCCGATGGTTAAGGATGTTGAACATTTCTTTAAGTGGTTCAATACTGCCCTTTCTCAGAAAATTAGGAATCACTCTACTACAAGATGCAATGATACCACTTTTGTGCATATACTCAAAGGATGCTCAACTAGACTACAAGGACACTTACTCAACTATGTTCCTAACAGCTTTATTTGTAATAGTCAGAACCAGGAAACAATCCATATGTCCCTCAGCTGAAGAAAGCATAAAAAAATGTGGTACATTTTAAAAATGGACTATTACTCAGCTGTTAAAAATGACATAGGGAAGATTAAAGGCAAATGGTTAAGAACTAGAAAAAAATAATCCAGTATGAGGTAAGCCAGACCCAGAAAGAAAAACATGATATGTACTCACTCTTAAGTGAGTATTAGCTGTAAAATAAAGGATAATCATACAGTAATCTACAGAATCAAACAGGTAAAGTAACAATGAGGTACCTGGTGGTGGGTATGGATCTGGGAAGGGAAAATAGGAGAACTCTTCTGGGTAGATTGGGGGCTGAAAGGGGTGGGAACTTAAGGGAAGAGGTTGTGCAGTGGATGGAGAGGGAGAGGACTGAAAAAAAATGACTTTAACTGAGGAGGACACATTTACCAATCAGCTAGAAACCTGATGCATAGAAAATTTCTACCAACCTACAAGAATGAATTAGCAATAGTGGACACGTAGCCTGCACTGGCCATCTCCTTTGATCAGATTGGTGACTATGCCAATTGTCATTAGAGAGCCTTCATCCATTGATTGATGGGAACAGATACAGAGAATCAAGGAAAACATTATGCCAAGCTCAGGAAAGCCAATTAAAAGGAGGGAAGGATTATAGGAGCCAGAGGGGTCAAAGAGATTACAAGATAACCCACAGAAGCAACTACCATGACTCATAAGAATTAATAGAATCTGAAGCAACAACCAGTGAGCCTGCATCTGACCGAACTAGGCCTTCTACATATAGTTGTGCAGCTTGGACTTCTTGAGGAACTTGTAATAAAGGGAGCAGGGGCTATTCCTCATGCTTTGGCTGGCTCTTGGGAACCTATTCTTTATCCTGAATTGCCTTGCCCTGACTAAATACAATGGAAGGTCTTATTGCAACTTGATTTGCCATGGTTTGTTGATAGCTGAGGGAGGCCTACCCCTTTCTGAACAAAAAAAGGGGAAGAGTGGATTGGGGCTTGGGGCAATGAGGGAGGGGAAACTGTGATAGGGAAGTAAAATAAAATAAATTAATTAAATAATTAAGAACAATAAAACATGTTTGTCAGATAGGTGTTTGAAAAACAGTACACATAAATATTCAAGTGAAAAAATCTTTGACATATTGTTTTGGGTGTCTTATTATGAACTACCTGAGCAATGTATTTTATTAACTATATATTTTGAATAGTGTATCTTTGGTGAGATGAATTACATTAAAAACGTACAAGAAAAAAAAAGGATGTTAAAATTTCCCTTGAGAGAAAAAAAAATTCCCTTGAGAAATAACTTGGATATATACATGAACTTTCTACATAAAGTTGATTTTTTCTATTTAAATAAATCATTCTAATAAAAACCTTATTTCCTACCAAATGGCATGCACTTATTAGGCATAAGATTATGTTTATTTTCTTACCTAAATGGTTATGAAATAATAAACCATCAGCGATGCACATGCAGATAACCAAAGTAATATAATATAATTGTGTGTCAATACTTTACAAAGTAGCATATAATGTTGTGCTATGAAAAACTATAAATACAAGCAGTATGCATATTAAAAAAATTGCTTCCCTCCACCAGTGGGAGGACCTGAGGGTGGGAAAGAAAATTAAGTTTTCAGATAATTGACACCCTGTCTGAAAACTCAAATAGTAATTGTCATTACACACACAAGCATGATTGTGTTTTGTTGACTGTGGTAAACTATCACGAAGTAAATTCTTCATGGATAAAATTATGGGGTATGGTCTACCAATCAAGCACCTTACTTTTCACTGTCGTTGTTGTCTTTATTGAAAATATCTTTTTCATACAACATATTTGGTAATGGTTTACCCTCATTTTTCTCTTCCCAAATCCTCTCTACGTCACCAGCCTTCCAACTCCATGCTCCTCCTCTTTAAATTTTTTTATTTATTTTATTTCACGTGCATTGGCTGCAAGTATGTATGTATGAGGGTTTCGGATCCCCTGGAACTGGAGTTACAGACAGTTGTGAACAACCATGTGGGTGCTGGGAATTGAACTTGGGTCCTTGAAAGAACAGCCAGTGCTCTTAGCCACAAAGCCATCTCCCTAAGCCCCTCCTTGAGAAAACAGGCAAATAAATAAGCAAGAATAAAACAAAAATGAGTAAATCAATAAATACACAAAAAGAAACACACTTGCTCACATGCTCACACGCATGCTCGTGCGCATGCATGCACACACACACGTTGCATACCCTGCTGAAGAGAATGGGCTTCCCTAAGGAGAAGGGGGACTTGTTTTCTATTAAGTGTATGTGAGAAGCTGCACTCCCCTGCTAGAACCTCTAAACAAGCTCCCACTTACATTGTTAAATGACTCATTGGCACATTGAGTAGAAAATAAAAAGTTCTTAGCAAACAGATTAAACACTCTGTTTCAAAAAAATCTATTTTCTTTAGCTCAGAGCATCAATGGCTAACATCAATTATGAGCACTATAAATTATTCCATATTTTCAGCAAAGATTTTCAGCAACTCAGTATTGATATTTACCTAATGCCACTTTTAGTCAAATGGTGTGGCCTCAAAACAGCTAGGATATTCCAGGCGAATGGAAATGGTGTTGTTTGGGTCTTGCCTTTTAACTTTTATTTGTTTGGTTTTGTTTTCTTACATATGTGATGTGCATGCATGTGTATATGTTCATATATATGTAGGATTTGAGTGTGTGTGCAGTGCACATGTATATGAGTGGGTATGCCTGCACAGGCTCATGTTGAGGGTCTTCTACTGTTCCTACACTATTCATTGAGAAAGGTTTACTCATCTGAAACCAGAGCTCACTATTCTGGTTAATAAATTAGTAAACTTAATCTAGAGTCTCCTGTCTCTGAGCTTTCCAATGTGAGAATTAGAAGCAGACTGCTATGCCCAACTATATTTACATGGTTGCTGGGGATCCCAACCTTCACACTTGCCTACAGATTCCTTTAACTGCCAATCTACCTCCTTAGATCCTGTTTATGCTTTAAACCTGTGACTTAGGAACTGAGTGGTGAGTTCTGCGCTCAGCAAACTGTAGTATGCTGCTAAATGTTTAATTTTGTGTCTAGGAGAAACAGGAACACCATGGGAATTACTGGCTTGTCTGAGCTTATCCTCTTGATTTTCTGATAAATAGATCACGAACTATTCCCACCTCATTCATAATATCTTAGTCACGTCCATGTAGCCTGTCATACGAGCATAAATGTGAATGAAACACATATTCCTTCCCTGTGGAGCTTGTCACTTGCTCCTGCCTATCTAACTCTGAAATATAATGAGTGGCTTTGACTATCTTGAATATTTGACTACATCACTCATTTAAAAAGATGTTTGAAATCACCTTGATATCAAGTAACTACATTTAAAGCCTGAAAATATTAAATCCCAGGAAATAAAAACACCCAATTTTTAAGAGGCATCAGTATATAAACAAAACACTTTCTTCAGCTACACACTTGGGCATTTCCTTGAAAAAAAAAATAAATCTTCTAAAATATAAAAAATAAATAAATAATTTAACCACACTCTTAAAATGCATTCTACCTATAATCCAATGTAGTTCTGAAGAAAACAAATATAATTTAAATAAATATATTTACATTTGGCCAAAGTTTCTGTTTCAGATACTATTTATGACTCTGTTCATCTTATGCAAGCCCTATTCATCTTTATGGAAATGATACACAAAATTAGTAGCCACTTTTTCAAACATGAACCTCAGTGATTCTTGATAACAAGAACATTTAGTCAAAAAAAATAATTTACCTCTGAGCAGGGAGGGGGGGAGGGAGAACTGTGGTTGTTATAAAAAATGAGTAAATATTTAAAATAAAAAAGACATCATACTATGAAAAAAATAGTTTACCAAGACAAATTCTGCTGGTGTATTTTCAAAAAGTATTTTAAAAAAAATTTTTGAAAGGAAAAGAAAAACAAGACAGTTACTCAGGTGCAAAGTTGACCCATAGTGACACAATTTTCCAAAAATATCTCTTCTATAAGGAGACCGAACTTTTCCCCAGACCCCTTGGCCAAGTTAATAACGAGCCCTGAGAACATTCATGACTAGGTATTTAGTCTACTAAAGTACTGTGTTCTCAGCATGTTCAAGATTAACCTGACTTTCAGAGAACAATATAGCCAATTTACTATGTCTTAGATTTTCGATAAAATCAGTTTTTACAATCTAATCTAAATGAATAGCTTTAATCTTGTTATATACTTTCCCATTCCTAGACCCAGAACAGTGAATGTGTGTGTGTATGCGTGTATGTGTGGAGTTAACTGTTTTTAAATAACCAACATATTTAAAGAAAACTTAAATAACAAAACACCATGTTGAAAGCAACATGCAGCTAACAGCTGTTAGCATTTTTTACACTTTCATTTAAGTAAAATAATCAAATAACGAATTCCCTTGTAAAACCTGGGTTAAATGCTTCTATAAAAAATTCCCTGTTCCTTTTCCAAACCATCTTGTGTGTGTTTGTCAATAAATACAGAGCAAAGACCTTTGTTAGTGACAGGTATGAAAGATAATATTAGAATCATACACACCTATCAGCACATAAATTCACAGTCTCTTTCTCTGTTTCTCTCTCTCTCTCTCTCTCTCTCTCTCTCTCTCTCTCTCACACACACACACACACACACACACATACACACACTCACATTGGGCAACAGTCCCAGACAGAGGAGGATAACACGTAGAAACAGACAGATATGAAGCACACGAGACAGGACAGCTGGATTTCATATGGAAGATACAGAGAATTTAGATTTGGGCTTACTCTTGACTGAACTTATCAGAGAAAGTTGTATTGACTTCATTTCATAATAAAACAATGATGAATTTGTCTGTAATTATTAAGAAGAAATATTATTGTTTAAATAACAAATATAAGAAATGTTTATATTCTTCCCATTATTTTTGTATGCCTAAAATGAACTATGTGCTCTCCCTGCTAAAATATGAGCTAGTCCTACAATTTATCACATGACTGATTCTTCTCTAATACTCCTAGTATAAAAATTACAGCTCATATTTTTAAATAGATAGAATATTTATATCTATGAAAAGTTTGGGCAATAATTTCGTTGGAGTAGACTGAAGTTTATGTTATAAAATAACATTCACAATAGCCACGAATAACAAAATATTTTGAGGTAATACTAACCAAAGATGTGAAAGACCTGTTTGACAAGAACTTTAAGTCTTTGGAGAAAGAAATTAAAGAAGATATCAGAAAATTGTTATTGGCATAAAATTAAACAAGTTGACCATGGAAATGAATCAAAGACATGGATATTAATTCACACACCTATGAACACCTGATTTTTGACAAAGTAGCTAAAATTATACAATGAAACTTTTAAAATTTATTTTTAAAACTATCTTTTCTCATTCTACATAACAAATCCAGTTCCTACACCCTCCCCTCCTCAGCTCCTCAATAGAGTATTTTTTAAATTTTATTTTGAGATTATTTTATAATTTCAACATTTTTCCTTTTTTTTTCTTCTGTCCAAATCATCTCATATATCCCTACATTTTTTTCTATTTCACATTTATGGACTCATTTTCATTAATTGTTATTTTATACACACATGTATATATGTATGTATGTGTGTGTATAACTAAATATTACATGTTCAATTTATATAATATTCCTTGTATATATGTTTTCAGGGCTGACCGTAAGGTACTGGACAACCAATTGGTATGCTTTTCTCTGAAGAAGACCACCTTCCTCACTCCCAGCTTTCTTCACTTGCCTATACTGCTTTATTTAGGGTTGAGGGCTTCTAGTTTTTCTCATTCACTTCAGCAAATTCGTTGGTTTCATCCTTGTTCAGTTCAAGTTTGAATGTTCCTATCATTTTGATTTTATGGGTGTACCTTCTGATATTCTTATGAGATACATTCTCAAAGAAAACTTTCTTGTCCTCTGGCTCTCACAACCTTCCCATCCCTCTTCTATAATGCTGAGCCTTAGTTTTCGGCTAGCTTCAGATCTTCAAATATGTGTATATACTCTATATTAATTCCAGAAACAAGGGTGTTGCCAGAATAGGGAGTTGGTGCTAATGAAACAATTGAAACTGGAAGGAGAGGGAGGTCTATTAGGAAGTGGAAAAGGTAAACACAAAGAAAGTGAATAGAAGATAAAGGAAAATAGCAGGAAAGAAGTGATTTAATAGTTATAGTGGGAAAAGGGGGGTTTCAACAGAGTGGAGTTATTGAAGTCCAGATTGTTTGCAGGTCTTGTCTTAACTACAAACCTTGACTCAGATGTGGCCTGTGGCTTTGATTGAAAAAGCTGGAGTCAGGAGATAGAGCATCAAATGAATTTCCTCTGAAGCAAAATAAGCTCAAAGTTCAGTGAAAAAGGAAGAACTCGGGTAAGAGAATAAAATACACCATTTTCAGGGTGTATGTGAGAAAGAAATCACAAACTTAGGACAAAGATGCTGTTTTCTGAAGTTTAGTTTGCAGTGCTAGTTTGAGTAGCTTGTTAAACAGCATATAATCAACGAGAGAAAATAAAATTTTTCATTCTTAAAGTGAACCCTGAATTTTCTCTGTCTATCATTATCCTCGCTTCCAGGTCTTTATGATGTCCATGACTGTGTTAGTCATGGCAGTGGGAGGGGATGCCATGACAAAAACAGAAAAGAGGTAGATAAAATAATATACAGTTGTTTGAAATAGTCACAATGAATAGTTTATGGTTTATTAACCACCCAAACTATAGTACACATAATTCCAAGAATAGATAAAGGAACTTTTCTTATCTGGGCTGATGATACTCCCCTCAATTTGGCCACACATCAAAAATCCTAGAACCTGGAAGGAGAAACTCTCTTTTGAGCTGTTGACAGTGTTGTTCAAGAGATTTCCAAAACATACAGTGTGTTGATATTTCCCTTGGTTATCTAACTTCAATGGAAGGTAAGTCACTCTTGTTGAAGACACCATGCAATTCACTAACAAGGTCTAGAGATCCCTGAACTTACCTAAATACCTCCTTACTCAGTCTTAACATTCATTGCACCAGAATGCACCATTTAAGCTTCCAAAGGAAAGAAATAAACAGCAGTTCTACCGTGCTATGAACCCTATGAATCACATCAACAACCAACATGGCATGCTAATTCTAAAAGTGTCAATAGTGGCGCACATAACTTTGAGGAAACCAACAGTTCTCTAATTGTACTTAAGATCCACTAAACCACTGGTAAACTATGCCTGATACTGAAAAATTAGCTAACTACTCATTGCTAGTAAAGTCATGGATATTAGAGGACGGTCTACAGTCACTAATTTATTAAACCAGCATGTTCCCTAATAACAATCTACACATACGTGCCCTTAAACAGATTAGTGTAGTCTTCACTCTTCTCAAGGAAAATTTTACTTCAACAGATGAGTACCACTCCAGAAAATCTCAACCAATCAAAATTCAGAGTTTTGTAGCCCATTACCACTGGATATATCAACAATCCTCTTTCTCATTTTCTTTAAAGCTATGTTCCTGGCTACCAACTTACAATTCCAGGAGAATGACTCAAGATTTCTTGAGAACCATCAGTGTAACTTCCCTGTATGGATTGTCCAAAGGCCTCCAAAATGAAATATAGTATAACTTTGTTATTTTATTTGTAATTTCCTCTTAAACCTCTTCTCTATTTCAATGCTGTTATATCAAATGGGTGATATACATCTTCCTTTCTGAAATCGTGTTTTCATCGTTCCAGATCTTTTATCTCTCTTCTTCAATTTATTTTATAGAAACAGTATATTCTCACAAAAATATGTCAAACAAATTTAAAGTTTCTAAATATATTTAACTCTATTAATTTAGGACAGCTTTTCAGGAGATACACGACACTATTCTTGTCTCTCTTATGTCAAAAATATTATTGTATATTTTCCTTCTTATTTCTGCTTTTATATGTCTGGTAAAATAGAAACCAAATAAATATAGCTTATGACATTAAAGTAAATACAGTATTGCTCCTTTGGTTGCTTGTAGATTAATATTTTATAATACACAATGAAAACTGTTAGTTATGTTTCTTAACATAAAAATTCACATCTTTAACACCTTTACACAAAATTCTCAAAAATTAGGTAATTTTTCTTTACCATGGGCTGTTGTGACTGACTTTTCCTGAGAAAACACAAAAATACAACTATTGCCTCTAGATTGGGCACAGATGACAGTTCAAAGAAGCAAATACACATAGTTGTAGATTAGTGAAATAATGAGTTGTTCCACCAAAAGAATGCTCCTGTTACAAGGACGAGGCTAGAGAGCATTTTTTTATTTATCTGTGAATGGGATCTTGTGAGAGTCTCCATCCATGTTGATATAGAAAATACTGTTGTCAGTTTTCAGATCTTGATAAGGTTTCTGTATTGTAAATATTACATAAATACAGTTATCCTGTTTGTATTGATTAAGCAGTCTCTCAACAGAAACAGTCTGCCCTGGGCTTCTGGCTCTTTCATTATTTGTGTTTCTTCTTCTGCAATATTCCATGAGACTTATGTGTAATGGTTGCATTGTAGATATATCAGCTGGCAGTAAGTACCACAGGGTCAGTTTTTCTCTATGTTTGGAGCAGTTGTTTCTGTAATAGACTACATCTACTGAGAAAAGGAGCTTCTTTGATGAAGAATGAGATCTGCTCTTATTAGACTGGATCTGGGCATAGATCTGGTCCTGTGTCGCAGGCGAGGTCATGAGTCAAATCACTTATACTAGGATGCTTATATCTTCTGGAATGATCTGCAATCTCTGGAATCTTTCAATTGTTTTCCTCCAAGTTGAAGTAGGTAGTATCATTTTATCAGTGATAGTTTAGAGAATGAAAGCAATAGTATTATGTCTTTCAGATTTTTTATTGCATCATGAAACTGGTACCTAACAACACAGTAGCATCAACTGGAGAAAACAGGTCTTTTTCTAACTACTTGAAACTTACCATAGCCATCATTACGAAGCTCTTACTACTTACAATCCTTTTCTCTGGAACACTCTTTTTATGTCAATTATTTACCTTGATGCTTTAAGTGAAAAATAAATGACTATAGACAAAGCCTTTAAATGTCCTTTATAATATTTATTATCGTCATGCAGTTCAGTACAAAGCTATCTTTTATTCCTGACGCTCACTCTCTCTTTCACATTTTTTTTTAAAAAAAATGGCAACATATTCTATGGGGTAAAAGGGAAGTTACACAAGTATAGGGTGGCAGATGTTTTATTTTATGATATAAATCCTTAAACTAACATGACAAGCACAAAACAAAGAAAAAATTTCCAAAATACATTATTTAGGAAACTTGCTAATTTATTATTTATGACATAGGTTGGGGAGATATAGCATCTAAAAAAGAAAAAAAATGCTTATTTAGTTAGCCTTAATTTTTATTTAAATATAAGCTTCACATATTACCCTTTGAATTATTGAACAACATAGTCTACTCCCTTTGCAGAGTGCAATGAGATTCGAAACCAGGAATCTGTGAAATATCCAGAGACATTTCGGCTTGTTACATACTGTAGAAGAAATATGTTATTACTTTACTTTTTACTGAATCTTGGCCATGAGTGCTGGGAAATATCCTGGAATGAACAGCAGAAGAATAACAACGAAGCATTTTTTTATATGAAATGACAATAGAGCCAGGAGATGAGTCATGCTTTGTTAGAAGGTGTGCTTCGGTCGTGATACAGATGGCCACACAGCAATAGAGAAATATGTAGGAGCAGCGGGCCACTTCCTACCACCCAGCCTCTGGCTGCCTGGCTAGCTTATGCCCCAAAATAACAACACACAAACTGTATTCTTTTAAACACTGCTTGGCCCATTATATCTATCCTCTTCTTGGCTAACTCTCATATCTTGATTAACCCATTTCTAATAATCTGTGTAGCACCACGAGGCGGTGGCTTAGTGGGAAAGATTCAGCATGTCTGTCCTGGTGGTTGGCTTCATGATGTCTGACCTCACTTCCCTTTTTCCCAGCATCCTGTTCTGTTTTCCCCACCTACCTATGTTCTGACCTATCAGGCCAAGCAGTTTTCTTTATTAATGAACCAATGAAACAACAGATAGATAAAGACCCTTCTACATCAGAAATACATATAAACATATCTTCCTGTCTTAGCACTGGTATTTATAAAAAGTTCAATGCTAATGGATGCTAACATGTCATTTTGATATTACAGATTAGAAGCATATGTGCTTAACATCCCTAAAGTAATCAGTCAATAAATGTTTGGAAATATTTTGAGTGGCAGATTTCTGGTTCTGCAGAAATCATAAAACTGGTCTTAGAGATAGAATATCATGTTCTATTGGTCTATGTGCCAAACGATTCTACCCCAGGTAGCATAGGAAAGAACTTCTTTCAAATTGTGCAAGAGAAACACACAGAGCACCATATGGCCCTCACTTTTAGCAGTTACATAAACTATTTTGAGATATTATGTGTTGTTTTAGATAAATAAACCTCTTACATAGGTGAGAAGGATTTTTAGTTTTCCTTCTGGCCAGCACATTAAGAAAAATGTCAAACACATTTTCCATATGGGAGGTAATATGTTAGTACTTAGAACTGGATGCAAGCCCTTAGGCTGTGAGCTGGAGGTAGAAGACAACTTGAGCACAAGCTCCTGTGATTTCTAAATAGACTGAAAAACCAGTAAGAAAACACTCAGAGCCACAATGCCACAATGATAGCATTTGTCAAACTAAGAACAAATATATTGAATGATAACTGGTACAATCTGAGAGAATCTAATAAAACTCCCTTTCCTTACATACCTTTTACTTTTTCCCTGCTCAAATTTTGCAGTTAGAATAATTACAGAAATTACCATGATGAAAACTGTGAACCTTCTATTTCAATGTATACATCTCTATAAAAGTTCCTAGTCTGACACTTAGAATTTTGCAGTGTTAAGGAAAATGGATGGAACAGAAAAGATACATTTAGTTGGGTAACTCAGGTACAGAAACCGACTAAAATATATTTAGACTGTTTATAATGACCAACTTTGCAGTATTCAGTTGGGTCGCCATTAGAACTGTGCCTTAAAATAAGTGGAAAGAGAAAGGCAGAGGAAGAGCTACTGTGCTCTGCTTGTCTGTCTCCAGTGGACAGAGCAGCACATAGGAGGACAATGAGTAAAACAATAGACTGTGAGGATGTGCTTGCAGAGGGGAGGAGAAGAAGGTTTAGAGAAGAAGGGCAAGAATGATACAGAGCACTAAATAGTATTTCTGTGAAAGGGGTCATTTCGCAAGAGACTGGGAAGTGACTTTCATCAGAAAAAAAAAGAAATATGCAGGGTTTTCCATAATTCTGAAGAATTCTGTGAAAATAATTTTTGGGTTCTCCTTATCTGCTCGGCAGTTTAGGGCAATGCAGATTTCAAAAGGAACAACTCAATCAATATTTAATGGTAGGACTATATTATGTAAAAAGGAATCTGAAAGTTTCAAAGTAAATAAGTAAGACAGGTACGATTATGGATTTTTAGGTAAGAATTCATTGAATGTCTTTGACTATAAAATTCAAAACTTTTATATATATAAATATTGTATGTGATATCCCATAGCGAGAGAAATTAATGTTGAAAGTTAATGTGAATTAATAAGTCCTACTATTAGTATCTGGCACTCAAATCCACTGAGAGAAAGCAAAGACTTAAGAACAATTCAAATATATATTTAAGAAAACTTTTTTTAGTACTAACAGACCAACAGCCTTAGCATCAATACAGCACAACATGTGGAAGGGTTGTTAGGTGGGGTCTTAGGGGAACTCAGAAAGATGTGCAATATCCTATCCACAGAATTCACAGCTGGCCAGGAAAGTTTACTTCTCTCATTTCATTTCTTTCTTTCCAAATATATAATAATAAAAGGATCAGCTGGGTGGTTGCTGTACACATCTTTAATCTCAAAACTTGGGAGGCAGAGGGAGGCAGATCTCTATGTGCTTGAGGCAAGCCTAGTCTAAAAAAGCTAGTTTCAGGAGAGCTAGGACTGTTACACAGAGAAACCCTATCTCAAAAAGCAGTAACAATACTACTACTACTACTACTAGTATTAAATATAATCATTTCATTCTTTTCCCATAGCAAAAAGCAGGTTTTACAGAAGCAGAGGCATTTGTTAAGACCCCACAGCCCAATATCCTATTCTTACCTTACTACAGGTCACTAGGATCTCCCAGGCATTTCAGAGCAAATGATCAGAGGTCCTAAGGCTCTTTAAATCCATAATAAATTTCTTAAGTAATCACAGGGTACCTATGTAAATTATTACTCATTTTTCAGCATTCAAATGACTGGGATAGAGTAGTTAATTTGTGAGCAAGCAAAACACATTGCCGTCAGGTTAGGGCTGGCTATCACCTCTCCACAATCATAACACTAAACATTTAATAAAATTAAACATTATATGTTAATATAATATGAAACACACATATGCATTTTAAGAAGATAAAATTATTTGCTTATGAAACATTTTAAAGCACTTTTTCATTTTATGTTTAAAATATTACAAGATTTAAATTCACATAAGGACTAATAAAACATGAAAGGCATCAGTATAAAAATAAATATGAAGACGAAAGGATATAGTGTAATTCAATGAAATATGTAGAACCATAATACTACAAAAATCTGAGCAATATTACTAATCAGAAGAGGAAATATATCAGAAGTAAATGAAGGTAGTAATTGTAATTGAACACATTCAGGAATTTAACATTACTCACTTGTGGTCTGAAAGTATCCTATCCTCATGACATTTTGTTCTTTTAGCAAAATACTAATTTTGAAGCTTTAATTGGAGTTATTTTCTGATGAAAGTATTTTACCCTTTTCATAGGCACCTGCTCTCCACAACTGTCTTCTTCATTCTCTTCCTCTTACTGTTATGCTTTCTCTTTCTCTCTCTCTCTCTCTCTCTCTCTCTCTCTCTCTCTCTCTCTCTCTCTGTCACACACACACACACACACACACACACACACACACACACACACACATTCATGTTGAGAGCTGCAGACACTCAAACCCTGAACTTTCTATGACTCCTTGCCTGCTGGAGTTAACAATTTGCTTTTCTTTTCTTTTTTTTTTTGTTTTTTGTTTTTTAGGGGTTTTTTTTGTTATTGTTTTTTGTTGTTGCTGTTTTGTTTTGTTTTTTGAGATAGGGTTTCTTTGTAGCCTGGCCTGGGAATAGGCCTGCCTCTGCCTCTCGAGTGCTGGGGTTAAAGGCATGCACCACCACCACCCAGCTCAACAATTTGCTTTTTTATGCTTGCAGCTGCTCTAAGCACAGAACCCTTATGAGTTCCTGATAACAAGGAAGAGGTTACTGGTGGGCTTGCAGCTGAAAAATTATGAGAGCTAGGGCATGGCCACTAGTTAAGGAGAGCACTATATAAGCTGCCTGGAAACAGAATAAAATTGGCATTCTTGCTTCAAGAATGACCCGTGTCTCTGTGTGTTCTTTACTTCCCAGATCCTTGCCTGACCACAGTTCCAGGTGGTGCAGGCACCACACACACACACACACACACACACACACACACACACACATTTATATAGCTAGAAACAGGCCAGCATGGAATAGACAAACATGATTTTTGCCATATCAGATGAATTGACTCTAGGACTAAATGGAGGATGGAGAGGATGAACTTTCACACACCATCTTTGCTAGTCCCTACCTCTTCTCAGCAGTTCAGCTTGTCAGAGAATATATATCAATCCTTAAGTCTTACACAGCAATAATTTTCCATCTTTCTAATGTTGTGACCCTTTAATACAGTTCCTTGTGTTGTAGTATCTCCTAAACACAAATTATTTTCATTGCAACTTCATAACTATAATTTTGCTGCTGTTTTGAATCATAATATAAACATTTTTGAGGACAGAGGTTTGTAGAAGGGGTTGAGACACACAAGTTGAAAACTGCTGTTATATAGGCTTGGGGAGAGATGGACTTAGTGATCTGGTCACTTTCAGGGACTTCTGAAGATTTTGAGTTTCTTGCTTCATTAGCTTTAGGAGATTTCATGCACAATGTAATGTTTTGTCAACCTTTAGAATAATTTTTGCCTAATTGAGTTTCCCACCGGATTCAAAAGTTTCACATTAAGAAAAACTGCTTTACAAAAGCACAACATTTTCAATTATCCCTATCCCTATTATTGACATCTTGGCTGATTCAGTTTTCTAGCTGTCATGTATAGAACAGCAAAAAAGGTCATAGACAAGCAACTCTAGTATAATACGATATCCTTTAGGTAAATGCAGCAGTATAACTGCATCATATGAAAGTTCTATTTTTGGCTTATTGAAAGCCCTTCACAGAATGGCTGCATCCATTTCTAACATCCCTAGCAAAGGATCATGATCATATCTTCCAAAATCTTCTTCAGAATTTGCTTTGTTTTCTTGATGATAGCTATGGATGACATAAAACTATAGAATAGTTTTCTTTAACATTTCCTAGTCAGCCAAAGATGGTGAACACTTCTTTTTAATTTTTTTATTTTTGGTAACTTCACATGTCTTGTTTACAGTGTAGGTATGTCATATCTAATTTTGAATTTCTCTCAAAATTTCCACTCCCAACGCACATATTCCTCCAACTTCATGTCCTTCTCTTTCTGTTTCTATTTTTATTTTATTTTTTCTGCTACTGCAAATAGATGTTTTTCCCTCAATATATTCTGATTGCAATATCTTCTTTCTCAGCTCCTGTGAGATTACTACCACCACCTTCAGTCCTATCAGAATCTGCACACTTTGTGTCTGTCATTAGAAAACAACAAAACACCTAAAAAAATGATAATAAAATAAAACAAAAAATAAATTTCTTTGAACACAATTTCATCTTACAATAGCCAAGATCAATAAAATAAATGACATCTTAAATTGTTAATGGTGTGGAGTAAGCAGAACATCCACCATTCTTGATAGGAGTAAAAAATTTGACAGCCATATGGATATCAGTGTGTTTGTACCTCAGGAAAATGGGAATTAGTTTACCTCAAGATGAAATGATAGCACTCTTCCAAGTGACACTTTATACCACTACAAAAATACTTGTTCAAACATGTTTATTGCTACTAAATTCTTTATAACCAGACTTTGGAAATAGCCTAGATGTCATCAACTGATAAAAGACAAGAAATGTGGTATATTTTTGCAATACAATATTACTCTACCATTAAAAAATGAAATTAAGAAATGTGCAGATAAATGGATGAAGTGAGGAAAATCATCCCAGTGGGGTAACCAAGACCCAGAAAGACAAATGTGGTATATTTTCACTTATGTGGATATTAGCTGTTAACTCTTCAATGCACACTCTAGAATCCTTATAACCACAGATGCTAAGTACAACCTAAAGAAATAGTTTGGGAGTAATGTGGGATTCCCTGTATATGCTGTGAATATCATTAATTAATAAAGAAAATGTTTTGGACCTATAGCAGAGATATAGGGGAACAGAGCTACATGGGGAAAACTAAACGAAATGGTGGGAGAAAGGAGGCAGAGGCAGAGAGAATCCATGTAGCCCTGCCAGTGACAGACATGGGAAATTTTGCCGGTAAACCACAGCCATGTGATGAACACATGATGGAGGAAGGTCATTGGTTAATTAATAAAGAAACTGCTTGGCCCTGATAGGTTCGAACATAGGTGGGTGAAGTAAACAGAACAGAATGCTGGGAGGAAGAGGACGTGAGGTAAGACGCCTCTGCTCTTGGAGGCAGATGTGATGAAGCTCTGACCCAGGATGGACGTAGGCTAGAATCTTCCTGATAAGCGCACCTAGGTGCTACACACATTAATAGAAATGGGCCAGGCAGTGTTTAAATGAATACAGTTTGTGTGTTGTTGTTTCAGGGTATAAGCTAGGAAGGCAGCCAGGAGCCGGGCTGTGGGAAGAGGCCCGCAGCTCTTACTACAAACACATATTAATAGAAACGGGTTAAATTAATATGTATGAGTTAGCCAATAAGATGCTAGAGCTAATGGGCCAAGCAGTGATTTAATTTATACAGTTTTTGTGTGATTATTTCAGGGCTAAGTGGTCAGGAATCAACAAGCAGCCTCCTCTCACAGGGGAGGGATTTAATTTTCCTAGGAAAACAAAATAGAATAGATAGATTTTTTTCAATAGCCCAATAGTTCAATTAATGTTCCCCACATATACTGTGAAATCATTAAAGTGTCAAAAGCCAGTCATGGCCCACGCCTCTGAAGAAAACCTACTCCCCTCCATCAGCACTAATCAACTTATCAAGACTTCCTCAGCTGGGAATAAAGCACAATGATCCTCTTCATCTGGCCATTCTGGAATATTGACTACCTTCATCTTATACAGGTCTTGTACAGGCTAGCAGACATGTTCTGAGTTAATTTGTGTGACAATTTCACCATGCTTAGAAAACAATAATTTACAGCAGTCCTGAAACCTACATTAAGTTTTTATTAATAATTTGTATTAACTACTTAGAGAACTCTTTATTTTTAATTGAAAATTGATTTTCCCATATAATATATTCTGGTTATGTTTTCCCCTAACTCAGCACCACTCAGATATTCTTTACATCTCCACTGACTCTGATCTTTACCCCCAATACTAGAAAACAAATGACATCTAAAAAACAATAAAATTATTCTTGGTTCAGTTTCTCCATCCACTTTTTTCTTATTTTTATTTGCTTCTTTGTTTTTTTTTTTTTGCAGTTTAAGGTTTTGCTTTGTTTAGCTTTGCAAGTTGAAAAATTTTGTTGAGTTTTATGTAAATTTAATTGAATCTCTAGAGGTTTTTTTTTTTTTTTAGCAAAATGGCCATTTTAACAGATTGATTTTTAGCCTGATGGTGGTGGCGCACACCTTTAATCCCAGCACTCGGGAGGCAGAGGCAGGCAGATCTTTGTGAGTCAAGGCTAGCCTGATCTACAAGAGCTAGTTCCGGGACAGTCTCTAAAGCTACAGAGAAACCCTGTCTCAAAACACAAAAAGAAAAAACCAAACAAACAATTAAACAAACACAACCCCCCCCAAAAAAAATATTGATTCTTCTGGTACATTCACATGGGAAATCTTTCTATAATGTAATATTTTTTAATTTCTTATTTGAGTATTTTAAAGTTTTCATTATAGTGATCATTTGCTTCCTTGGTCAGGTTGATTCAATGTTATCTTACTTTTCTTTATTTTTGAGGTAATTATTAGTGAAATGTTTTTCATAAGTTTTATTTTTATATAAGAAGGGAATACATTTTTGTATGTTACTTTATATCTTGCTGCTCTTTTAAGATGTTGATCAGCTGTAGTAGTCTTGGATCAGAAAATTTAAGACAATATGATATTGTGTTATAAAAAATTTCTTAGGCAATTATCTCCCATCAAGAGGTAAGAAGAAGTAGATGATAATAAAATGCTCAGGGATTATGAGCACCATCACGTATTCCATTCCAAAACTATTAGACAGGCTTTCATCTCCTGAGGGCATGTCTCACTTAAGGAAGTCATGGTGAGCAGACAGATCAAAATTAGAGTTCAGTTAATTAGATGGCACCAATTTGAATTACAAAAGAGCATAATTTGAGGAAAATGGGAATAGAAAGGGAATAGACAAAAAATGTTTTGCCCCGTTAAAAGAAAAATACATTATCTGAGAAAAATACTTTCTGGGGGAAAAAAAACACCCAAATACAAAATTGAGTGTGAGTGAATAAAAATATTATAGACTTTAAAAGCCTTTTAAAGTAATAATGATGAACAACTTGGCTGTCTTCCAATAAGAAAGTAAATGATACACGAGAATAGATATAGAATAAAATGGCTTTTTTTTTTTGGTTTTTCGAGACAGGGTTTCTCTGTGGCTTTGGAGCCTGTCCTGGAACTAGCTCTTGTAGACCAGGCTGGTCTCGAACTCACAGAGATCTGCCTACCTCTGCCTCCCGAGTGCTGGGATTAAAGGCGTGTGCCACCACTGCCCGGCGAAAACGGCTTTTTTATAGTATCTCTTAGCATAGGTCAGGATAAGCAGAATAAGTCAGAGAAATGAATAAATCTAACAGTCAAAGAAAGAGTGATAGTACTCACAGATAAGTGTCTTACTGTGCCATCATCACAGAAGCTTAGTCTCACACAAGATGAAAACAAACACAGAGACACACCAATGGACAATGTCCAGAGAGCAAAAACCTTAGAGCAATCAATCCTAAGTGGGATATCTCCATGAAACTCCTCCTCTAAGTGTTCAGGGAACTATGAAGAAAGGGAGGCAGAAAGAATGTAAAAGTTAGGAGTGGAGGCCACCAAGGAAGTAAGGCCTTTTAAATAAGAAGGAACAACAGACATATTAAGTTACTGAGAATAGAGCAGCATGTCCTAGATAGAAAGTTCTAAGTCAGATGGGGTCCCTGTACTGAGTGTGGTAGTGAATACAAGTCCCTGCCTCTGACAAGAAGTCATATACAGCTCATAACCACTGAGAAAAAAATGATAATTTTTTCCAATAGAATATGAGTATACAAACCACACTTAAGTGCAGGCCTCATGCTCCATGATAGATGGCCAAGAAAAAATGAACTCAATGGCCTTACTGGTGGATTTTCTCTCATAATGCTTTGTCAGGGTTGTCATTTGTTTTATGTTTTGTTGTTCTTTTTTTCCTTTTTTGCTTTCATAACTTGTAGGTTGGTTGTCCATATAGTGTGATCACTGGTTTTGGGGTTTTATGAGATTCATGTGTATATATTTATGTGCTTCTTTGACTCGTTTGCTTCTGTTTATTTTTTCCTTCTCTTGTTTTTTTTCTTTTATTAACACTTTTTCATTTATTTTACATAGTGAACTCAGTTCCCCCCCCTCCTGTCCTCCTCTTCCCTCATATACCACTCCCATCTACCTGCTCCTCATACACTCCTTCTACATTCAAAAACCGGCAGGCCTCCCATGACAAAGTAGGCACATCATGTTGAGGCAGAACCTAGCTCCTCTCCCTTGCATCTATGCTGAGCAAGGTAATCCACCAAGGAGAATAGGTTCAAAGAAGCCAGCAAAACTCCAGGAACTGATTGTAATCTCACTGCTAGGAGCCTTACAGGCAGACCAAGATACACAACTGTCAGACACCTGCAGAGAGCCTAGGTCCATTTCAGGCAGTCTCACTAAATGGTGGTGCAGAGTCTATGACCTCCCACCAGCTCAGGTCAGCAGTCTCTGTGGTTTCTCTGATCATAACCTTGATCCACCTTGCTAGTACAATTCCTCCTCCTTCCTCAGGTCTTTTACTTGCCTAGTTACTCCAAGATATTTTATATCATTTGGGGCTATTGTAAATGGTATTATTTCTCTGATTTATTCTTCCAGCTTTTGTATCTTTTGTATATAAGAGGGCTACTGTTTTTTTTTTAATTAATCTTGATAATAGCACATTAGTCAAGGTTTCTTATTAGCTGTAAGAGTTCCCTTGATAGAATTTTGGGGGTCACTCATGGTATCATATGGTCTGCAAATAGTGAAAGTTTGACTTCATTCTTTCTAATTTGTATCCCTTGATCTACTCTTGTGGCCTTATTGCTCTATTAAGAACTTAAAGTAATATACTGAATAGATAAGGTGAGAGTGGTCAACATGTCTTGTTCCTGACTCAGTGAAATTGCTTTGAGTTTATCTCCATGTAGTTTGATGTTGGCTTGTTGCATGTTGCTTTTATTGTGTTTAGGTTGTATTCCTGATCTTTCCAAGACCTTTATCATGAACAGGTGATTGAAATTGACAAAGGTCTTTTTAGGATATAATGAGATGATCCTGTGAATGTATTCTTGCATTTGTGCCTACCTGTCTCTTCCTTCAACTGTTTCAAGCAGTATCTTTGCCTCTTGTTCCAAACCTTGCAGGTGGTATTTGTGTCTCAGGAATCCAATCTTGGATGGATAGTTGCAGCTGCTGTCTTTGTCTCAGGAAGCCTATGAGTTCTCTGGGGATGGGTGGGTTTGAGGTCTGAGTGGAACTTGTAGATTACAGAGTCCAATGGGAGGTGTTAAGGCAGCTTGTCTACATGAGGCATTCCCACTGACTGTTTCGTGGTCCCGCGGCTTGGCCTTGGGGTCTAGGGCCTAAGGACTGGGCTATCCAGCCTTGGGGTTGCTCACTTACTTCTTGTCTGTTTTTTTATGCTGTCACCTGCATAAAAAAGAGACTATTGAGGTTGTGAGCAAAGGGTGGGTTTGGGGGCAAGGTGGGACTTGTGTATTACGGGATTCAATTCAGAGGTGCTGGAGAAATCTGCTTGCAGGATGAGATTCAATTCAGGGGTGATGGAGAAATCTGCTTGCAGGACTCTTGCCTGTTGGTCAGTTAGTGCAGCTCTGGTAGGTGGGGGAAGATCCTGGGGCTTTGTCCTGAGTCCTAAGACCTAGAGTCTAGTTGTTTTTATTTTATCATTTTTATTTCATGATTGACTTCAGATATCTATTTGATTCCAATGAGAAAGAAAAAGCTGTTATGGATCTGCATGAGAGGGGAAATGGGGAATTGGGGGAGGAGAAACTGTAACCTGAATATATTGTATGAATTCTGTTTTCAACAAAAAGGAAAAGAAACTCACAAGAACTTAAGAACAATCCACAAATTTGATGAAATTCAAGATTTTAAAAAAATGCACCATTATTCAAATTCTGGCGGTAACTCATTTTGTGACAGCTAGGGTGGTGCAAAATGAAGGTCTTTTCTTTACTGATGCCTATTTTGTCACTTGGAGCATTTTAGAGTGCTTTTCTTTGATTTGGTTTACATTAAGTGAAGTCAGTATTAAGGTCTAAAGTGTGTTTTATTGGTGAGTAATTGTAAGACACAGCCAACATAGTATATCAAATGATATTTAGATTTATCTTATGAAGTAAACCATGAGCTGATAATTGAAGTTTATAGCGATCATACCTAAATATATAAAAAACTTGTACACCACAAAAGTTTCCTCTTAAACTTTCATATCAATATAGGATCTTACAAAACTTACTCATTGAGAACCAACTCTTTGTGTTTAAACATTTAGTAGTCATCAAAATGAAAATAATAAACTACAAAATGTATATATTGACACTTAATATATTATGTTAGAGAATATACTGAAACTGTATTAAGAGACTAAAATACCTATTTTTATTTGCTTTACTTTTATCAAAAATTTAAAAATGTTTTTCATACACTATATTTATCTAATCATATTTATTTTTACCCCGTCAACTCCTGTATATTACTATCCATCCAAAAAGTCTATTAACTTAACTGAACTAAAGATATTTGTATGCAGGCCTGAGGTCAATCCCTTGGTCACAAAAGGTAGCAAGAAGAAACCAACTCCCAAAAGTTGATCTCTGATCTCATATATTCTGTGGCATTCATATTCCTGCTCACAAATAAACACACATTAATTGAGGTGTTCAACACAAAACTTACACTGTATTAATTACAAAATTAGACACTCACCGTTAATGAAGAAATGTTTAGTGTCTAAAATTATAAAAACATATGTTATGTTTTATATAGCACTTTCAAGTGTAGAGTGGACAGTTGCATGGACTGAGGAGGTAATTTTATGCGGCATATTTATATATTTCAATATGACAAACGATTCTTGCAATCTTATAATAAACCCAAGCAAATTATTGTGAATTATCAGTATAGCATCATGATGAATACTGTTCTGAAGTATTTTTTTTTAAAAACTTTGTTTGGTGTTCTTCAGGAAACAACCTATACTTTTCTTTGTATTGGGCTTTCATTCAGTTTAATTTCAGAATAATGCTCTCTTATAGAATGAGCCCTATTTACTGTTTAAGTTCGAGTATTAATTTAAGTTCTAGGTCTTAAAGGCAAAGGATATACACATCACTAGGCTTTTCTATGGAGACTTCTTTTCATTACCGTATCTATGTAATCACCTCTTCTTTTTCTGTTTACATTGCTGCTTGGATTTAATATTAGTTATATTCTCTTGGTTTTGTTTACCTTTCTCATCTGTCTATAAAAGTCTTTGAAATATCTTCTGTAATACTGACTTGCTGGACATGAACTCTTTTCATATGTGTTCAATGTTGATGAGTTTTATTTCTTCTTAAGTTATGAAAGATAGCCTTGGTTGATACACTAATCTATGTTGTCAGTCCTTTTATTTTGATGATTGAAATATCATCCTGAATTTTATAGATTTTGTTGATGAGTCTGTTACTTGTTTGTATTTATGTCTAACATTTTTGTTTGTAGATATGGCTCAGTGCTCCTTTTCTATAGTTTTCCATATTAATTTCCCCTACACACTTCATATTTTAATATGAATAAGTTCTAACCTACCCTTATTTATCTATGTGGCATCTAAGGCATGCTAGTCCCTAGATATCAATTTCCTCCCCTATATGTGGGCCAGTCCTGGCATGATCTCAGACGATATGTTTCATATATATTTAGCTTACACGCTTTCCTTTTGCACTCGGGATTCAATAGTGTCTTCTTTCCAAAAAATGGTGCTCCAGGTGTCTTGCATATTCTTCTACACTATTCTTTATTATAGTTCAAATATTCCATATATGATGGGGGAGAGTCTTCTGTTTTGTGTTAATTTCATTGGTTAAATAAAGAGACTGCCTTGGCCCTTTAATAGGACAGAAAATTAGGTAGGCGGAGTAGCCTCAACAGAATTCTGGGAGAAAGAAGCTGAGTCAGGAGTCGCCATGATTCTTCCACTCCAGATAGATGCAGGTTAAGATCTTTCCTGGTAAGCCACCTTGTGGTGTTACACAGATTATTAGAAATGGGTTAATCGAGATGTGAGAATTAGCCAATAAGAGGCTGGAACTAATGGGCCAGGCAGTGCTTAAAAGAATACAGTTTCCGTGTAATTATTTCGGGTAAAGCTAGCCGTGCAGGAGCCGGGAGGCCAGGAACGTAGCCCACAGCAGCTCCTACAACACATATATCTTCCTATATTTAATTCCTGGTATTATGTCTTCTTCTTCTAGTATACTATCCATGAGGCTTCAAAATGAGAACTTTATCTGAATTGTTTAGCTTTTAATTCCTCAATTCTATACTGATACTTTCTGGTCTTTTTATTTTTTACTAAATTAATTTTGCATATACTTCATTGTTCTTCTTTTTGTGTGTGAGGGTGTATGTGTGTGTGTCTGTGTTTGTGTGTTTCTTTATGGTAATTTAAATGCCAATTTAAAAAATTTTATTAAGAATTCTCTGTTGCATCAGGGGCGGCGGGGTTGCGTCCCCTGCATCCTGCCGCCCGCATGGTTAGCTTTGTACCCGAAATAATTACGCGGAAACGGTATTCTTTTAAATACTGCCTGGCCCGTTATCTGTAGCCTCTTATTGGCTAGCTCTTACATATCGATCTAACCCATTTCTAATATTCTATGTAGCACCACAAGGTGCGCTTACCAGGGAGGAGCTTAATCTGCCTCTGGCTGGAGTGGGAGCATCATGGCGACTCTCTGACTCAGCTTCTTTCTCCCCCAATCCTGTTCTGTTTACTCCACCCATCTAAGGGTTGGCCTATCAAATGGGCCTAGGCAGTTTCTTTATTAGTTAACCAATGAAAGCAACAGATAAGATACAAGACCCACCTCCATCATTTCCTCTTTTTCT
>JABTXL010003305.1:3742361-3789540 GCA_025134845.1 Neodon shergylaensis
GTGGATCAAGCCCTAATATTTGCTAAACGTGGGAACATTAACCTTCTAAACTTGATGATTCATGGTAATTTTTACATGATTGTCACAGTGCTTAAACAAAGCGTTGAGATAAAGGCAAAATTTCTTGGTACCTATATTTATGCTTATTTTTATGACTTTTGAGTGTCATGTTAATTGAGTTTTCAGAGCCTCTTGTACTTATTACTTTCAGGTCTGTCCATGATCTCTCTTTTCTGACTCTCTGTTCAATCTCTTCCACCTGAGTGTTAGAATCTCTCTCTCTCTCTCTCTCTTCCATTTATTTTTTTTTTTCAAATTTTAAAGGTTCTATCTGTTTGAAAATTAATGATAGTGTTTGCTTAGGCTCTGGTAAGTCTTTTGTTGTTGTTTTTCTATTATTATTTTTTTTTGTCTCAGACTCCACTTCCAAACAATGTCCATACTCTCACTGACCTGTGCTCTCCAACAAATGGACTGGATTTTCTTTCCCACTACTCTACTTTCAAGTGTTCCTTCATTGTTTGTTTTCCTTTTTTTAAAAAAAAAAAAATATAGTTGTCTGTTGCTATTTGCTGTTTAGTGACATCCTACTATCAGCTACAGCCACTTACGTGGAAGAAAGCTTCCCTTTTTTCTCTGAGTAAATGTGAGCATTATCATCCTTCTTTCTTTATAGCTTCTTTTAAAATTTTGGCTTGTGTTATATGACTAAGAACAGATAATATTGGAGATTGATTCACATGACTTTTAAGAACTGTGCAATCTTCTGTTCTTGGAGAAAGCACTTTCATGAATCACTGAAAATGGGAATGCATTTTTGAAGTGCACAATGAGGCTATTTAGTGGCTATTTTCTCTATCATAGATTATATCTGCACAGATCTCTATGTTATAATCCACTACATTCCAAGCTACATAGTATAACTTGTTGCTTTTAGCAGAAAAAACATTATATCATGTTTCCTATTTCAGGTTACACTACATAGTGCCTAAACAGATTTTAATGTATTTTATTTATATCAATATAGTCACATCTATAATTGTTATACCAAGACATTAAGAAGTTTGGAACAGAATATTCCTTCCATGAAACAAAAATAAAGACAATTAATTTTAGTAATATGTTAAAAATAAGTACCAAATTATGTTGTAAAATATAAATATTTCTTATACTTGATGGTTAATTAGTCCATTCCTTGATCAAAACAAAACAAATCACAGACACATACTGAAATGCTTTCCACTTCACTCTCAAATCTTGTCTTGTAATTGAAATTTCTTCTAAAATGAACATCTCATATACCATAGCTCAGATGATGACATCTGGGGAGAAATAGAAATTTCAGAAACTTAGATTCAGAGCTAACTTTAGCAGTAGAAACTAAAGCAAGATTTTTTTTAAAAGACATAAAAATATAATTAACATTTGACTCAATTGCTTATAAGAGAACATGCATCAAGAAAGCAATTTGTGCTGAAGATATATTAAAGATTTATGCAAACTATAACTGACATAGGAATGGAATTTTGTAGCACTAATTAACATTAGCATATGAAATACATTGAAGAATATATCAAATGTCAGTGAAGAAAGAATTTAATTTGAAGCTTTGTTTTCTAGGTGTTCATCTTCAGTTTTAGTTGAAGTCAATGCCATACCATGTACTGTAGTTTCTTGGAAGTTTTAGATTTTATGATTTCTAGCCAAAATTATATTTAAAATCTCATTAAAATTCTATTTATTATATGATAAGTTTTTTTCCTGGGGTGATACAGCACATATATCTACTCATTCCTGGTAGGGAGTATTCATACCATCAAAGCACAACTTGAACCAAATGAGTTTTGTTGGAGTTACTTACAGCAATATGGGTAATGGGTTTCATATAGGAACAGAAATTACTTGGAAAACTCCATCACCATAGCCCACTTCAGCAATGGTGACAGTTCATAAAAGTTCAGAAACTCGAACACACTGCACAGCCTGAGACAACTGAACAGATTTGAATGTATCCTTTCCAAATAATTCAGTTTGTCTAAATCTCTTCTAGGAAACTCTGTTAGTTTCTGCTTCTTCTAGGCATCTAGTCTGGTCTAAACATCCTTTTTGCAGTTTGGCTTATCTTTTTTTTTTATTCATTTTTTTTTATTAATTTTTTATTGAGAAAAAAAAAAACGTTTCCCCCGCCTCCCCGCCTCCCATTTCCCTCCCCCTCCTTCCACCCTTCTCCCCCTCCCCCCACCTTAGGGTTGGCAAGAGTCTTGAACCTAGAGTGGGTCCCAGGAACCCAAGGCGAGGTCCCCAGTTAGTTCCTTGGGCAGCTGAGGATAGGGAACCCGAAATGACCCTATCCTATAGCAATGCTGACGAATATCTTGCATATCACCATAGAACCTTCATCTGGGGATGGATGGAGATAGTCACAGAGACCCACACTGGAGCACCGGACTGAGCTCCCAAGTTCCCATCGAGGAGTGGAAGGAGGGAGAGCATGAGCGAGGAAGTCAGGACCACGAGGGGTGCACCCAACCACTGAGACAGTGTGACTGATCTATTGGGAGCTCACCAAGGCCAGATGGAATGAGATGGAAGAAGCATGGGATAAAACCGGACTCTCTGATCATGGCGAACAATGGGGGCTGATGAGAAGCCAAGGACAATGGCCCTGGGTTTTGATCCTACTTCAAGTTCTGGCTTTGTGGGAGCCTAGCCAGTTTGGATGTTCACCTTCCTAGACATGGACGAAGGGGGGAGCACCTTGGACTTTCCACAGGGCAGGGAACCCTGACTGCTCCTTGGACTGGAGAGGGAGGGGGGGAGGGGGGGGACAGTTTGGCTTATCTTAAATTAATTCACGGCAGTCCTTATTGCATACTCTGAGTGAGAGAGAGTGAGTGAATTTGATCAGTTTCACGAACTTCCTGAGCTATTTTGAATTTTTTACTTTCTGTCTTAAGGAGCTTCCCCCAGGAAATTGTATATTTCAATTCCACAGAAAACTGATTCACAGCACAACCTAACTCTGCAATTTCATACAGACCTGAAAAAATATAAAATAAGCTAGAGTTTGTTTTCCTTCTGAAATTACATTAATTTTTATCTAGGAAACATTTTTATTCTTTAGACGTGCTTTTATTTCATAAAAAGTATAAAATAATTTCACAATATAACTCAAATATAACAATTAGAAAAGATATTTGTCTTTAGATATTTATAGTGGTTCCTTTAAAACATAATCACTGCCTTCCTTTCTCAGAAATGTACAGTCAAAATGTTAAAGAAAAAAAAGAAGCACACAGTGTAGTGCCACTTAAGAATGGGTAGGAATTTGTTCAGGGTGTGTATCATTAGGCAACTCTGTCACTGAGTGAATAGCATGAAGTTTACATTGATACAAAGTCATATATGGTATCACACGGTCAGAATAGTAAAATCTTATAGGTGCATTCTTGCCAAGAGAGTGTACCATAGTCCAACCCTCAATATGTGACATAGAACTGTACTTTACTTTAATGGAAAATATGGTAATTTGAAAAATGTTTCTAATATAACAGGCACTAAAATTGTGAATAGATATTGGTAGGATAAGTAGGTCTAAACTAAGATTTCTTTCATTATTGAGACATCTAAAATACTAATATCCCATGTTCTCAGTTGAAGGAGTAAGAGTTTATGAATCTAATTATGGGAACAATTGGTCTTCTTCCTTTTTTAATCTTTCATAGCAAACTTTTTGTGGTACCAGAGCAGTGATCTTGCTTTAAAATGATATTTTCAGAGAGTTGAATATTCTGACAAATTTGCATCTTTTAAAATGAGAATCCCTCTGTTTTATTGAAAAACACAAAGGGAAATCATGGGAAGCAAATGTAATTTTGAAACCATTTCATTAATGGAATTTTAATGACAATATTTGATGCATACTTGAAGAGAGATAATCACCCTACACACTCAGCTTATGAGAGAGGAAAAGAGATAACATTGCAAGAGATATCCTTATGGCCAATGGTCAAACTTTCACTTGTAAAGTGGATCATCTGAGAAGGAATGAGTGACACTACGGAGCTAACATTGGGAAAATGGAAGGTAAAGTTTCCGTTCTGTCTACTGTCCTTGACTAACCAGATTAAATAAGAAGTGAATTATAAAATACATTTACTTCTGAGGTACCAAATTTCCTTCCTCATATCTTCTTTATTATGAGAATGTTCAGAGTTAGTATAACGGAATTTTATAAACAAGTATGTCTATGTGGTACCAATGGAAATGTACCCATTCCATAGTTGCTTCTCTTAAGTGGAGTAATGAAGTATAACTGAATAAACCTAATGAACAGTATGAAAGCTTTTATAGAAAAATGAGGTTATTTTTTCTATTTGTATATAGGAAACATTTAACATCAGAGAGATAATTAACATGTTATATTACTTCTTATAAATATTTTTAAACAATTGTAAAACAATAGTTCAGCTCACCTCTATCTTGTAGTCCTCAACATTCTCTGAAAATTATGACTAAAATTTGAGGAGAGAAATGTGATTTTACACATCCATTTAGTTTAATTTTTAATTAAGGTCATCTATTATAATACAACAACTGAACAAATGAGCAAAAGAATGTGAACAGAATATAGTGGCCAATTGTAAGGTGATGTATTAGTAGCAATATACAATGTTATAGACGCAACAATGGCAGGTAATTTTTGTTTGTTTTTAAACAGATTCTTTTCTCATCCAGTATATCCTGATTACAGTTTCCCTTCCATCTACTCCTCCCAGTTCCTTCCCACCTCCCCTCTCTCTGGATCCATTCCCATTTGGTATCCAGTTAGAAAAAAAATCAGGCTTCTAAGAGATAACAAAACATAACAAAATAAAATATATATGAAACAAAAACCATCAAATCAAAGTTGGAGGAGACAAGCCAATAAATAAATAAATAATCAAAGAGAACCAAGAGAAAACAAGAATCAGAGACCTACTCCTTTAAACATTCAGGAGTCCCATAAACGTACTAAACTGAAAGATATAGTATATATGCAGAAGACCTGGTATAGATACATTTAGGGTCTGTGCTTCCTGCTTTGCTCTCTGTGAGTTCATATAACCTTTGACAGTGCATTTAGAGGGTCTGATTTTCCTAGTGTCTCCCATCCCCTTTGGCTCTTTCTCTCTTTTCACCTCTTCTTTCCTAGGGTTCCCTGAACTCTGAGGAAAGGATTTGATGTAGACGTCCCATTTAGAATTGAATCATTCAAGGTTTCTCTCTCTCTGTCTCTGTCTCTGTCTCTCTCTCTTTCTCTCTCTCTCTGTCTCTCCTTATGACTGGCTGTGAGTGGGTCTTTTTATTGATTTCCATCTGCTGTCAGATGAATTATCTCTGATGATGTCTAAATAAGAAACTAATTAATCTATGAGAACAGTAGAATATCATTAGGAGTCAAATTATTGTTACTTTTATTTTAGACCAGTAGCATTTAGTTTTACTCTATATCTCCAGAGTATCAAGTTTCTGGTTATTTGTCACCCAAGCACTGTTGGGTATGGGTTCTATCTCCTGGACTGGATCTTAGGTAAAATCATTCATAGTTTCTGTCCTTCTGTTTAATATCTATGCCTAGTTGAGATAAGTAAAGAATAACCCATTGTCAAGGACCATCTTAATTCCAAAGCAAATCCTTTTAACTCCTAATTGGAGCTATCTTAATTTATAAAATGCAAGGGTTGCCTATTTCAAATCAGCTGTTTCATTTGATAGGGACTCAACATCAAATAAATTAGGTCTTGTTCTACTGTTGTCAGTGGACAGCCAATGGCAGAGATACAAGGCAATAACTGTTAATCGTTGTAAGGAGTATAGTAAAAACATAATCAACAAGAAAGAATGAATGGGTTATTTTTTTATTTTAAGAGTTTGTATAATAATGAATAATGTGAATTTTAAGAACTGTGTTTTTCTAAAGCAATTACTTATATATTTCACCTTTAAAGACACATTTAATGTAACTGTGTATTATGATACCTGTGAGATGAAAATTCGAAATAATTTTTCAGGATTGCATCATTCAAGTGTATTCTAGACCTACCTTGTTGGATTATCTTATAAAATAGCAGGATCTAGCAAATATTTAGAAATTCTGACTTCAATAAAGAGTTAATAATTAAACCATTTTATCAATATTGTTAAAATTAAATATTAAATCTTAATTTTGTTAAGCATTTCTAATATAAAAAAGTAGGTTCCTAGAGCTAGGCCTCCACAGAAGAAAACTTACCTAATGTGTATAAGGCTATATAATTAATCTCCAGCATGTACATTTAAAGGTACATGAATTTGTTCTTCAATAGTAAATTTTTTTTTGATCTTGCAGAAAGTATATCAGGTGCTTTAAAAATAAACTTGTGGTGTGAGACTGGTGAATGACTATTTACTGGCTCAGTGGTAAACAAGAAATGAGCAAATTATCATAAAAATAATTTAAGATATTGTCATTAAGTCAGTACACATATTGTAGTTGTGATCTAACTTATACATAAAAGAGCCACAGAAATGTAAATTAAATATTATATTTCAGGGCTTCCTGACACAACAACATCTATTAAATGGCTTAAGTATAGCATACTATTATCACTAGTAATAATATATTAAATATAAATTTAAATATAAATATAAATAAATAGTACCATGACATATTTCAGTATGTTGCGGCCATATTCAGTAGAAGGTACAAGACAAATACTAGTACATGAATAAGGTTATTAAAATGGCATTAACATATACCTGTTTGAAAAGAATGATGTACCAATGCACTAAGTATTATACTATTTATATGATAAATGGTCTAAAATATATCTTTTTTTTAATTGAAAAATATTATGTGTGTCTTGAATACCCAAGAATCAAGACTGGAAATACATTCTTATTCTGCTCCAATGCATCATCAGTTTATTGTACTAACCTAAGCACAGGGCATCAAAGGGAGCGTGGATCATGAAGATGTAGAGGGGATATCACCTGAACTCATTCTCTCATCGGAACCCTGTGGCCCACATGGGGAAATCCTATTTAATTGGGAAGGACACATTGTATGGCGAGGTTAAATGAGTTATTTCTGGTCACAGAACTAGTGAGTGGCTGAGCATGCATTTTAGCCCAGACTCTAGGGTCCATCCTCCTTCTCACACTCATCTACTACCTATTAAAACAGGAATGGGAAAAATGTCGGTTGGGAAGAGAATCCCTGAATTTTAATATTCTGTTTGCTACAAATAATTCCCAAATATAAGATTTAAACCTACAAGTCATGCATGTACACACGTACACATGCATTTTCATATAATACTGATCAGAACAGTAAGATATTTCTTAATACCACATAGCTCTTCGTGTCATAGTGACAGCTGGAATAATTTTATAGCCTTATCAAAGTCCAGAATGAGAAATGTATTATAGAAACATAAAAAGGGTTTAAAACCTGGCATTTATTTTAAGGAGTACATAGCATCCTCCTCACTTATTAATTATGTTCACCAGTTGAGCTTAAATGCTTCTTCTAAGTCTCTAATGGCATTTGTCTTTTTGCTGAACGTGTTACCAAAATTATTTTAACCATTAGATAAAGTTTTTACATACCTCAAGGGATCAAATACAGCACATAAGTTTCATGTGTCACCTTACTTGATAGTTGCAAGCAAATAGAATCTGAATAGCACTCTCAGTAGAGACCCTGTGATGGAATAAGTAGTTTGCTTATGTGATAATCAGCAAAGGCAATTACATTAATTTGAAGATGGGAAGAAATGTCAGTCTATCTTTATAATTGTGTCAGTCTTTTAGACCAAAATGGTGCATACTGACTGGGAGTGAATGTTTCTTTCTCATCATATCTGCTTTTGCCCTGATCAAACTGATGCTGATCTTTTTACTTTTTAATTCAAGCCTAGGTATTCCTCTACCTACTGTCAAGAGATTTAGATAAAGTATCTGTTCTTTTTGACAAAATAAACTTGTAAGTGTATTTTCCTCAGTTTGCCGTGCAGCATTTAATAATTCACCCCTTGAATTTAGAGTTTCTTGAAATGGGCTGAAATCTAAAAATATTTCTGGCAGAAGCAGTTGTACCAGACATCTTAATTATTATGTTTCCAAGGAAATGACAGGCTGTGTAAGGGAATCTGACATGTCTCCCTGCAGCTATGTGCTTTTTATATTGGAACTTTAGGGTATTATAAATTACCTAGGCCCAAGACTGGCATAAGCACAATGCTTCTGATTCAGACCAGCTGCCACACACTGAGACTGGAGGTTAACCCCTTCAAATTTCTTCTTTTGCCTTGGGGTGCACTTCCCAAATATAACATTGCTAGGAGCACAGCAATTTCTGGATGGGCAGCAAAAATATCCATCTGTCTCACTCCCCTTGTTTTCTTGAAGCCTTGCTGTTTATTTGAACTATTAGAACCACACAAAAAGATCAAAGTAACCATTAAGGGTGCCACTGGAGGGGAAACAGTGGTCATAAGAGGAATGCAGGGGGGCTGGCAGGTTTTCTTTAGAGCTAATGCTTTTCACAGCTATTGTGTGATCTGAGTCCCTGCTTGCTCTCTCAAATGCCATGTTTCCACATCAAGAGAGGAACTTTTCTGTGCACCTGCTACCTCTCCCTTGGGCTGGGAGGAACTGAGTGATCTTTGAGTCAAGCAGCTGATATAATAGTGTTGTGCAGCCGATGGAACAGACTGACTTGTTAAAGTGTTTCCTGCCAGAAGCTTAGCTCTCACAGTACTACATACTCTTTCCAATGTTTCCTGAACCCAAGCTGCTGTCCTGAGAATTATTCCACTGCTAAAATCTACAGCCAAGTTTATTCCCACTGCTGATAAGGAAAAGGGCAATAATTAGAAAATCACGATTCTTTAAAATGCCAGGAAGTATTAAAGGGGTACTATTTAAACTCAAAATCATTAAGCCTGTAGCATTATGTGACTGATGCATTTGATTTTCAAACTGAGAATAGTGTTGTATTATATAACCATATATTTGCAAAATGCACTGTTATCTGGTGGGCAAAAGCAATGCAATATTATGAAGGAAAAGGGAATTTTAGACATCTCTAGAATGAGCTCAATTAAGCCTTTGTATAGAGTGTTTCTTTTCCATAGAATGTTGGAAATGTCTGAATGCTTTCCAACAAGAGCATAAAGCAATACAAGCAAAAAGAACCTCTCATGATGTCTCTTGCCCTAATTCACAGTGCAATTGTAAAACTAGATTAAATGGAAACCATAGCAGTGGTTAAGATACTGTACAGTGCCATGAAAAAAATATTTTAAGTGAGAATTTCTTTTACTAGAATATTTAGAAATTCTGAAAGCACAATTCAACAAATAGTGTAGGGAAGAAATACTGGCTGGTGTAAATTTACTAATGAAAGCATAGTTAAGAATGACCTTCCTTGCCAATGGAGTGCCTTGTCAATCTCATTGCTGACAACATCCTAGGAGATGCTTCACCACACTGACAGAGCCATTAGCAGGAATCCTACCTGGGACACCTGAGCCTTGTTGATGACTTTATAAAAGTATACTCTTTACACATCTGCTTGATTAGCTATTTCAGGAGATTTCCCAAAGAATTTGTCATTCCTCTTACCTATATGGTATATTTCATGCATAGTATATATCCCCAAGCATAAGGAGCATGGTTTTGAATAAAGGAATTAGCAAAAACCACCATAGATATGATATTATACTAAAATATACATCTCTACATTACTATTAAATGTTTTTTTTAATTTTTGAAGAATATTTAATGTTGTTCCTAAATATTTAAAGTGTTGATGATCTCAACAATTCTGTGGCAAGCTATAATTAATTATTCTCATTGGTAACTATAAATCATGTAGTAAATGATCTTAGCTCACAAAATGACATACTATACAATATGATTGAAAACTTTCAGGTTTTGTTTATTGGAGACAGATTCTCTCTTTGATGCTTATGTTAGGGTTTCATGATCATGCTGTTTTAGGTTGCTAAATCTCTGCATGACCATAGCACCCAAACCAGCTAAAGTTTTTTTTTTTGTTGTTGTTGTATTTGTTAGTTTTGAAGTGAACAATAATAAAATAAATCCAGAATATATTTCTATTATTTTGATTATTTGGCTTAGTTTGTTTTGTTTGTTCATTTCAGCGTCTCATCTCACAGCCTTGGTTAGCCTAGGAGTCACTATTTAACTCTGAAGAACCATGCATTTCTCCTAGCTTCCCAAATGCTGGGATTAGAGTAATGAGGAATCATTCCTGGTTTATCATATTTTGATATAATGAAATACCAGTTAACAAATAAGCTGCATGCATAAAACTTCCATTTGAATTCTTGGGTCCTGCCTTTACACTAATTCCTAAATTGAAGCCTCCTTCCCTGGACCAGTTTATGCTCTTTCCTGGAGCTTTGCTTCTTGATTATGGCTCATATTCTCCTCTGTGGAAAACTGCTCTTGGCAAAGGACACACTCACTCTCAAGAGAAATTCTGCATGCCTAGGGATAACTGAAAAGCACCTAGTTAGGTGTATTATGGATTTTCTGCATCTTGGCTTTAAATTGGGACCAACAAACATAGCTAATGCTCCAGTTAAGCCTAATAATTTCCTTTTATGTTTCCTGCATTCCTTTTATTCTCTCTTGCTTTTTTGTTTTCTGTAAACTAATTCACCTAACATTAGAACATTTAAAATTATCTTCATATAAAGAGTACATTTTTCTAATGATGGAGATTTTAACCATTTCTTATCCCTAGATAATACACTTTTATATTAAGGAAATCTGAAAGATATTACAATACAAGGTTAGATTATATGCCAGATAATTTGTTCTACTTAGTCATATGCTACGAAAGCCAACCCAAGGTAATTGAGGTAAATAATGGTTCCAAGAAGTAGATTTAAAGGATAATTTCATTCCTTATTTTAAAGCAAATGACATTCCAGCTCTATATAATGGGGCATTGGTGGATTTTGTACTGGAAAAAAGCAATTACTACATTTATAACTGGTGACTAGAATAATAGCAGTAGGCTTAGCTTTTCCACAAAATTATAGGGGAAAGGTCAAATCACTGCAAGGGATTGTATTCAGGTAACTAGCCCAGGAATAAAGAAACAAGGAGTTACAGTGGGAACTCCGAAACAAACTTTCCATACTGTTTTAGGTTTAGGCTACTCTTGCTGAAAAAAAAAAAAAAAAAAAAAACATGATCAAAAGCAACTTGTGGAGGAAAGTGTTGATTTCATCTTACACATCTCTCTGGTCACACTCTATTCTGAGAAAATTCAAAACAGGAACTCAAGACAGAATCCTAGAAGTAAGATCTGAAACAAAACTGTGGAGTAATGCTTCTTGTGCCTGCTCCATTATGTTCAGGTAGAAGCTCCATCCAAGCATCTGGCATCCATATACCCAAAGAGTCTGGGATATTCTGGTGGAAGCTCCACCCCGAGCTCTGCCCCCCATTTCTCTCCAAACCCTGCTGCATCTCAGAAAGCCTACCAGATGATAACCTCTTTCCAAGAGGTACTCAAGACCTCTCCCACAGGATAGTTAAAATGCCCTTTCCCCAGAAAACAGATATGTGGTTTTCCAGTCTTCTTTTCTCATCTCCTCCCTGGTGGAGGGGCTGGAAAATCATCTGTCAGCATTTTTATCCATTAAACCTGGCCTTTTTTTCTAATTAATCTTGATTTGGTTGCTTCATTGGAAAATAGGCTTATTGGGGAGCAGAAACTTTCACATTATACTACCATGACCTCCTGCCTGGACTGAAGCCTTGCACAGTGGGCAGGGAGCTCTCACATTAATCATTAATCAAGAAAATGCTCATTAGACTCAGTTGCAGGTCAATCTAATAGAAGCATTTTCTCAAATAAGATTCCCTCTTCCCAGATATGTCTAAGTGTGTGTCAAGTTGAAATAAATCAACCAGGACATAAGTGGTAGCATACATGTCCCTAAAATATAAAAAAGACTCAAGATTTAACCCTAAGAACAGAATTTCAAAATTGCTGACATTGCAATTTTGGCAGGAGTTCAAATGAGAACACTTGAAACAAAAAGAAAGGAAAACTTGGATTGTAACATCTTAGATTTTCTTAATGTTATCTTGAAGTTTCTGAAGAGGGTAAATGCTCAAGATAGTCATCACTAAAAGAGTGAACTCTTCTTATGAAAATAACATTAAATGTTCCAGTGAGGTCAATATCCCACTAGAATTTGCTATCACCTAGCTTCCCCTTCTGAGCAAGAAAGAGTTAGGTATAGTTTGAAAGAGGGAAATATTTTAAAACTTATGACAGCTTCTTGTATGCTTGGTTTCACATTCACCAGGAACATGCACACAGGATGGAGGAAATCTTGAGGTTTCTGGAGGCATAATGTCATGATAGACAATTAAATATGTTGTTAAATAGGAGGGCCACTTGCTGGTTTTCAGCTGCTTGGCAGCTCAAACCCAAAATTATCACACAGAAATTAATTAAATCACTATTTGGCCCATTGGCTCTAGCTTCTTATTGGCTAACTCTTACATATTAATTTTACCTACTTATATTAATCTGTGTATCACCTCATGACTGTGGCTTACCAGCTAAAGTTCTGGTGTCTGTCTCTGGCATGAGCTGCATGGCATCTCCCTGACTCTTCCTCCTTTCTCCCAGAATTTAATTTAGTTTTCCTTACCTATCTAAGTTCTGCTCTATCAACAGGCCAAGGTAGTTTCTTTAATAACTAATTGTACTCACAGCAAACATAGAGGAAGCCCACAACATCTCCCCTTTTCTCTTTAAATGAAAAATAAGGTTTTAACTTTAACATAGTAAAATTACATATAACAAAACAGGTATCAAGCAAGAATTACAGTTACAATGTTTATATATACTTTATCTTTTATCATAACTAAGGAGAACTATAACTATAAATTTTTCACCTCCATCAAAGACTCCAGAAGGATATGATAATACCTAAGTAAACAGGAAATGCATTGTAAAAAACTTCCAAAACTCTAGAATTGACAAAGACATCTTGCTGCCTGGACAGACACCCAAAGTTTTTTCTGTTCCATTATGGCATCCATCTTTAGCCTAAAGACCCATAGTAACCAGCAGACTTTTCCACGAAGCAGGCAATTTCAAAGAAAATTAATTTTGCCTATACTGGCAGTTTGTCAGTCATTTTCTTCTGTGCTCTGCAGAATGTCTAGAAGACTCTTTCTTGTAATAGGAACCCCAAAGGACCATATCGCCTTTAGGCAACTTCAGCAGTCATTTCGCTGTGGGTCCTGCAACATCCAGTTCATCCAACATACCATCAAGTAGTCAAAGCATCAGCAGTTTCTTACCCAAATGGCTAACCAACTCCATAAGGAGCCTCTTCAATGCCCATCTTCCTCTTGAAGCAATTGATGCTGCCAGGAGCAGATGTGTCTCATTGTTACGAAAAAGTCCTAAGTTCTTAAAACATTTTGAATGCCATATTCTGTAATCTTTGAATGGTTTGATGATTATCTATTAGCCTATATTGACAGAGGTTTCTGTTGACAGAGATTTCTGACCCACCCGTTCCTGCAGTCATTCAGTCCTAAAGAAATACACAGAGGCCTACATTAATTATAAACTGATTTGTCTAGTATCTCAGGTTTCTTACAACTTATATTAGCCCATAATTCTTATCTGTGTTAGCCACACAGTACTTTTTTTGGTCAGGAAATCATATATTGCTTGCTCTTTGTCTAGCTTCTTCTGTGGCTGTTTCAGACTCACTGTTTCAACTTCCCCAAATTTTCATTGCCCTGCCTCTACTTCCTGCTTGGTCACCCCGCCTATACTTCCTGCCTGGCTACTGGCCAATCAGTGTTTATTTAAAATATAAGTGACAGGGTACAGACTATTGTCCCACAGCAAACCTTATTTCTCAATTATGCATTACATTTTTAAATGAGCTTCACAAACACAATACCTCAATCAAGATCAGAAATACATACACACTACTGTTTCTTTGAGAAAACATATGTGATTTTTAATCCCTGTTGATATTTTCACACCTACATGGTAAGATTATTACCTTTCATAAACCATAGGCTTTCACATTTATTCTGTGTTTAATTTCCCTTGAAGCAGCTGATGATGTCTCTGGATATTATTATGAACAGTACGTTTAAAATATTATTAGTTTTTATAATATTAATAACACCTAATAAATGACTCAGCTAAGATTGCTTAAATATTTTTTCATAAATCTATAATATATTAATATTCTGTTTTACCTCTCCGGATGTGATATCTAGATTGAAGTGTCTAGAAGAGAATACTTGTCAAAGAGTTGAAAGTTGTGATATGAAAATCTGTAGTCAATTGTTATGGGCAGAAAAATTATTGCATTTACTTTGAAATGGGCCTCTTTGCTTACTTTCACAGTTATTAAAATGCATGTAATATTATAACATATTACAAACCAGAGCAGGTACTAACTCAACCATTCCTTAAGAAGCAGAGGTCTCTTTCCTACTTCCTCAAACTAATCACTCTCTGAGTTTTATTGTAATTCACTTCTGTGATTTTGAATTTCACATAACTAAATTTACAACACAAAATCATTCTTGTCTAAATTAATTCATCTAATTTCTTCCATGTCCTTCTTCTTCATCATTTTGTGGCAACAAGAGATATTCTAATCTCTTTTTGTATAACTTAATCCATTCTAAAATAATTTCTCTAAGGATTCTTGTTATAGTCTACTGGCATAATGGTCTTAGAAATAATAAATTCTGTGATATCTGTTCCTATAGCTATATACTATATTCTATAGGTTATTCGGTTAACAGAACAAAGAACTACAATGTATAATTAGATGTATATATAATCTGATACATATTTATTATACATACTTTAAATATATATTCAAGGTAGTAAGTAATATATACATTTATACTGAATGTGTGTGTGTGTGTATACTAGATTCAAAAGGAGGTCATACAAGGGAAGTACATGCCAATAAGTTTTAGAGAGTATCGATTGTTGAAATAGGGGCGGCCGGGGCTGCGTCCTCAGCACCCCAGCCGCCTGCTAGCTTATGCCCCAAAATAATTACACGAAAACTGTATTCATTTAAATACTGCTTGGCCCATTTCTATCTAGCCTCTTCTCGGCTAACTCTCGCACCTGGACTAGCCCATTTCTAATAATGTGTGTAAGCACCCCAAGGTGCGCTTACCGGGAAGATTCTAGCCTACGTCCATGCTGGGTCGGAGCTTCATCGCATGTCTGTCCGGGAGACTGGAGCATGGCTTCTCTGCTCCAGAGAGCAGAGCTTGTCGAGTCTGAGCTCACTTCCTCTTCCTCCCGACATGCTATTCTGTTTACTCCTCCCACCTATGTTTAACCTATAAGGGCCAAGCAGTTCCTTTATTACTTAACCAATGAAATCAACAGATTGATATATGACACTCCCACATCACTTCCCCTTTTTCTGTTTAAACAAAAAAAGGAAGGCTTTAACTTTAACATTTTTTTTTTCATTTAAATGCTGCTTGGCCCGTTATCTGTAGCCTCTTATTGGCTAGCTCTTACATATCGATCTAACCCATTTCTAGTATCCCTGTAACACCACGAGGTGCGCTTACCAGGGAGGATCTTAACCTGCATCTGGCTGGAGTGGGAGCATCATGGCGACTCTCTGACTCAGCTTCTTTCTCCCCCAATCCTGTTCTGTTTACTCCACTCATCTAAGGGTTGGCCTATCAAATGGGCCTAGGCAGTTTCTTTATTAGTTAACCAATGAAAGCAACAGATAAGATACAAGACCCACCTCCATCAATCGATCAATTTCAATAACATGAATAATTGTAAAACTAGACAGAACCTGCACACATATTAAGCATTCCAGAGGTTCTCTCTCTCTCTCTCTTTCTCTCTCTCTCTCACACACACACACACACACACAGACACACTTACACAGTCAAAAAAGCATCATGAACATTAGAGGATAATTAGATGGGAGAAAGATTTATGGAATAGCAGAAAAATGAGGAAAAACATGGTTACAGTGAATTGTGTTTATGCATTAAATTTTCTGCTTTATAAACATTTATAGAATCATGTATACTACAACTCAAAGAACGTATGGGCTGCTGTGAAATGTATTTTTACTGAGATTGCTTCTTCATGCTATATAGAGATAAATACTGAATAGGAATATTCACTGGTTTTGATAATACATTGAGGTTTCATTATTATAGTTTTCTGAGTATTATAGCTCCACAAAATACCAGTGGATGACCTGAGTGGACATAAAGGATATTATTCCAATGTTAAAACTACATTATCTTACTGTTTCCTCAAGTGAATGACATTTTCAGAAAATTACACACTAATTTACATCTGTTTATTCATGTGCAAAATGATTTTGGAACTATGTTTAGACATACATTTTTATTATCATCTGAGCTATAATTTTTCACAATATAATACTGTATTTAGTTTAGAGACAGAAAATAACAATCAAAAAATATGAGTATTTATAATACTTTTATTATTTTTTAAACATAAATTTTAATTAATTATTTGCAAATTTTACATCATGTATCCTATGTCCCTTTATATCATCTTTTTCCCTTGTAGTGCCCCCCTCAATAAACTTCATTCCTTCAGCTTTTCCACCTCTTTTCACCTGTTCATTTAACTTAGGGGAGCTGCAGGATCTCATCAAGTGTACACTTTTGTCTAAACAATTTCATTTGCAAAAGTACATTGTAATGGGGTTTTGGTCTTATTCAAGGCCTTTGGCTTCTGTTACATCATCAATACTGTGATGTGGGATTCCCATCTGTATGCTGTGAATATCATTGGTTAATGAAGAAGCTATCTTGGACCTACACAGGGCAGAATAGAGGTGGGTGGGGAAAACTAAACTAAATGCTGGGAGAAAGAAGGCAGAGTCAGTGAGAAGCATGTAGCCGTCACTGGAGACAGTAGTGCCAGAACATTGCTGATAAGTCACAGTCACATGGTGATACACAGATGAATAGAAATGGGTTAATTCAAGATGTAATTGTTATTTAAAAATATGCATAAACTAGTAGGCCAAGCAGTGATTTAATTAATACAGTTTCTGAGTGATTATTTCAGATCTGGGAAGTCAAAAATGAATAAGCAACCTATCGTACTTTATTTACAAAATTAAATAAAATTCTTTGATCAGAATATATATTATTCTTATATATCTTAGTGTACAAAGAACCTGTAGTAAATGCATTAAAATAAACACTAAAAGTTTAAAGACAGAAAACCTGTTTGTTACACAATGGTAATTTATATTGTCCTCAACTATTTGCTTTTTTCTTTTTCTGTGGATTCATCCCATAACTCTACCCCTAGAATTTTAGTTATTCCTTCTTTTCACCATTGTTAACATTATTTAAGCAACAGAAGCAGGGAACAGAATACATTTATCTTCTGAGCAACTACTTTGGTAGCTTTGTCTTCTGCTGTGGGACAATGGTTTTACTCTGTAAGCATTTGTTTCTTGTACTTGTTTAATAAAATGCTGATTGGTTTGTAGCCAGGCAGGAAGTATAGGTGGGGCAATGAGAATAGAAGAATTCTGGGAATGGGATTCTGCAGTCTGCAGTCGTGGCCCAGCCTCAGAGGAAGCAAGATGTGACTGCCTCGCTAAAAAAGGTACCAAGACATATGTCTAACACAGACTGAAATTATGGGCTAATATAATTATAAGAGTTAATAAGAAACCTGAGACATTAGGCCAATCAGTTTATAACTAATGTGGACCACTGTGTGGTTTCCTTGGGACTTAATGACCTCAAGAACTGGGTAGGACAGAAACCATGGAAAACAGTCTTCTCCCCATACCCCCTTGGACCTCTTGTGTTTAGTGTTAAGTGACCCAAGTGCTTTGTTCACTGGGATGGCTAAACGAAAAGACATATGATGTTTCCTTGAGCTCAGACTATATCTCAATTGGAAAAGAAGTGCATAAATAGTTATGCAATAAAATAAACTGTCCAGTAATTTAAATTTCTTTATTTTTTTACTTTATTGTAATCATATCTGGTAGATTCAGCATTGACCTTGAATACTGAAAATTCTTGCATCAAGTATGTTACTATATCAGACTTCTCTTTTCATCTATAGGTTGAATAAGGTGTACTACACCAATGAAACAATAAAAAATAGTCATAAAAACACTAAATATGTTTTTTAAGTCTATTGAAGGTTTCGTTTCTAAAATAATGCTTTTATTTTAAAACAGGTAAAAACATTTAAAACTACATTGCTTAGTATAACATTTGAAATGGAATATATGTTTAATATTTGTAAAAGTAAAACAAAATATAGACTGCTACATAGCTTCTTAGTCAGAATAACTCGGTGATAGCATGCTAGTTTAATTTAAAATTATATTTTAGGGAATCTATAGTACTTGAGTGCAATCTAACCCCCATTTCTCAATTATAGTATATTTTTACTATGAAATGCTCATAGTAAATCCTTGACCCAGTCAGTATTACTCTTGGGAGATGAGCACCATTAAGATACTCAAGTGATGGGTAAAATTGCTGATGAAATCATAGCTGAGTGTGTTATGAAGAGGTGGGACATAGTTGGAGTAAATGAAAGTTCTGATTTAGTTACTAATCATGGTACCCTCAATACCTTTCTCTCTCATTGTCGTTGCTTTCTGATCCTCATGTAGTGCACATATCTACTTTACTATGTAATCTCTTCTTCAGTGATCTTTCTCATCCCTGGAACAGGAGAAGTAGAGCTAAGTGACTATGGGTTGAAAGCTCTGAACCATGACATAAACCAAATTCTTTCTTCTCAGATTTTGTTTTCAGTATTTTGTTACAGTAAGAAAAGTGACCAACACATGTGCCTTCTTATGGCCTTGACTTTATCTTTTCTCAAAAGAAAATTTAAAGACAATCTTAAATATCATTAATAACATATTTATTCAACATTACCTTACCACTAGCCTAGAGTTTCTGATAGAAAGGTGTTACTAATAACAAAATAACTAGAAAGAATAAAAGAGATTTACATGTGTGCTCTTTTAAGATTTTTTGACAATAAATACCTAATGACACACCATTATATGAAAATATATAAATCACTGAATTCTATAACAAGTAAATTTTATCATTGTGTTAATAAATATAAACCCATATTCCAGATAAAATCATTGTCTTCCTAAAATATTTATTGATTGTATTTATTTTATTTGTATGTTAATCCCCATTGATTAACTTCCTAAGATAATAGACTTTCTTATGACTTTAATATATTTTAGACTATCCTAAATAAAGCATAGCCATGTGGATGAATGCAATGATACAGTTTACACCTAATTTGATAGGTTTTTCTTTTTCTCTGGATTCAGTTTTTAACAATATAACAAATGTTTTTAAAGATTAGACAAATGCCTTTGGTTTTTTCATCTAAGAAATAAACTACTACACATTTTTGTGTATAGATAACTGGTCTCTGTGATTTTTTTTAACTTAAGTGGCTTAAAATCTAAGGCTAACATTAAAAACAGTGTTAGAAAGATTTCAGAACAAGAAAATATATCCATTTTCTTAATACAAAGAACCTGGGTCACACATTCGTAAGACTGGAAATTTAACCATTTATTGATAATATAAGCACATTAATTAAAAATTATATAACATTTCAAAATTTTCCATGAATAATAATATTTTATATAGTTATCATAATTCATTCTTTTCAGGCTATAACTTACAACACACTGACTATGTGGTTTATAGTTGTTCAATGAATTGTGATAATTTAAAGATAAATGTCTAATTCATTACTATTAATTTGCCTTGTAATTAATCCTTATTTTGAATTTATTTAAAATTTTTGTTTTGGCAATTTCAAACTTTCAATAACCCTGACAAGAGGTCTTTTACCCACCCTACCCCAATTTTCACTCTATGCACTAGAAAATGAAATAAAATTAATACTTCATATCTTATTTTCTATAATTTGTACTTATAATTTCTATCTAAGCACAGTTTCCCTACTCTCTATCCCTCAAAGTTTTGCTCCACATTCTCTCCCATGCAGAATTGACTCCATTTCTGACTCTCATTAGAAAAGAACAGGTTTTGAGCTGGGCGGTGGTAGCACACATCTTTAATCCCAGCACTTGGGAGTGAGAGACATGAAAATCTCTGTGAGTTTAAGGCCACCCTGATCTGCTACTAGTTAGTTCCAGGACAGGCTCCAAATACTACAGAAAAACCTTGTTTTGGAAAAAGGAAAAAAGAACAGGCTTCTAGGAGATAACAAAAAAAAAAACTGTCAAAATAAAATATAAGCCGGGCAGTGGTGGCGCACGCCTTTAATCCCAGCACTCGGGAGGCAGAGGCAGGCGGATCTCTGTGAGTTTGAGACCAGCCTGGTCTACAAGAGCTAGTGCCAGGACAGGCTCCAAAGCCACAGAGAAACCCTGTCTCAAAAAACAAACAAACAAAAATTATAATATAATATAATATAATTAATATAATATAATATAATACAATGAAAACCATCACACCAAAGTTAGACAAGACAAACCAACAGAAAAAAAAAAGACCCCAAGAGAAGGCACATGAATGAGAGACCTCTGGCTCCTTTGCCTGCTCTTGGAACTCTTTTCGTCCAATTGTGTTGCCTTGTCCAACCTTCATATTAGGGTTCTTGCTTTGTCTTATTGTATCTTGTTTTGTCAAGTCTTGTTGTTGTCTCTTGAAAGCTTGCTCTTTTCTGAAGAGACATGAAAAGAGAGTGGATCTGGAAAAAAGGTGAAATTGGTCAAAGCTGGGAGTAGTGGACAGAAGGAAAAATGTGGTCCAGATAAATTATATAAAAGAGGAATTTATTCAAGTAAAAAATAATCAGAGACATGCCTGTTTACAGTTTCAAGAGTTGGATAAAGGGACTAAACTGAAAACTATAGTGTATATGTTGTAGATCTGTTATACCCATGAAGACCCTGGGGATGCTATTTCAATCTGTGAGTTCATATGAGATTTGCTCAGTTGTTTTGGAGGGCCTTGTTCTCATAGTGTCCTCTATTACCTCTGTCTCCCCAACTGCTTCTGCCTCCCCTTCTTGGTGTTTCCTAAACTCTTAGAGGAAGAATTTCAAGGAGTCATTCCATATAGAGCTGTGTGCTCCAAAATCTCTCTCTCTCTCTCTCTCTCTCTCTCTCTCTCTCTCTCTCTCTCTTTCTCTCTCTCTTTCTCTGTGTGTGCGTGTGCGTGTGTGTGTGTGAGTATGTGTTTATTTGTTTTTGTGTGTGTGTGTGTGTTTAATGTGCTAATGTGCTGATGTGGGGTTTCTGTATTTGTTCACATCTGATACAGGAAGATGCTTCTCTGATGATGATAAAAGAAGGCACCATTTTATGAGTATAATAGGATCTCATTTGAAGTTATTTTATTGTTACACATTTTTTAGGCTAGTACTATTTGGGTTAACCTTATATTTCTGGGATATCTAGACTAGTTCTTATTCACCCTAATAGTGTCCAGTATGGATTCCATCTCATGGAGTGGGTCTTAAGTCAAATCAGACATTGGTTGGATACTCCCACTAGCTTTGTGCCACTGTTTCTTTAGAATATTTTGCAGGCAGAACAGATTGTAGACAAAATGTTTTGTGGTTGTGTCAGTATTTACTTTTCTATTTTGGTAGCCTGCAGAGAAACTTTCCATGTCTCCAGTACTAGAACTTAGGGGTAAAGAGTCTATGAGGGCACCAGCTTTACCTCCCTGAGTCCATTGACTTCTGCAGATGTTGTCTTAGCATTAGGGTCTTGCTGTAAGTGTATGGAGAGCAAATGGTACTACTTGTCTGAACATCTAATCCTATGTATTTAAGTACTTTGAAAAAGGTTATTTTCAAGGAATGAAATAGCCTCGAGGTAACTGATATTTTCTTTCATGTTTCTCCTTTTTTTGAAAATAAATTTTCTCATGAAATATATCCTGAATACCATTCCCCCCACACCCTCTCCACATCCCTCCCATCTGGATAAATTCCTGTTTTGTCTCTCATGAGAATAGAATAGGCTTCTAAGAGATAATAACAAAACAAAAAAAATAAAATATAATAAGAACATAAAAAAGCATTAAATGAAAGTTGGACAAGGCAAACCAACAGAAGGAAAAGAGCTCAAGAGAAAGCACAAGAATTAGAGAACCATTCATCCCCACACTCAGGATTTCCATAAAAACACTAAACTAAAAGCCAAAATACATATGCAGAGGGCCTGGTGCAAATTAAAACAACTTTGAGATACCATCTTCCACCTGTCAGAATGGCTAAAATCAAAAACACCAATGATAACCTATGCTACAGAGGATGTGGAGTAAGGGGGACACTCATCCATTGCTGGTGGGAATGTAAATTTGTGCAACCACTTAGGAAATCAGTGTGGTGGTTTCTCAGGAAACTTGTAGTCAACCTACCTTAGGATCCAGCAATACCACTATTGGGAATATATACAAGAGATGTCCAATTATACTACAAAAGCATTTGTTCAACTATGTTCATAGTACCATTATTTGTATGGTATGTATACCCAGAACCTGGAAACAGCCTAGATGCCCCTCAATGGAAGAATGGAAAAAGAAAGTGTGGCACATCTACACATTAGAATACTACTCAGCAGTAAAAAGCCATGACATCTTGAATTTCGCATGCAAATGGATGGAAATAGAAAACACTATCCTAAGTGAGATAACCCAGACCCAAAAATATGAATATGGTATGTACTCACTCATTAGTGGATTCTAGCCATAAACAAAGGACATTGAGCTTATAGTTCATGATCCTAGAAAAGCTAAGTAATAAGGTAAACCAAAAGAAAAACATATAGATCCTCCTGGAAATTAGAAGCAGACAAGATCACCAGGCAAAATTTGGGAGCATCAGGGTGGGGGATGGTGGAAGGGGAGAGGGGAGAGGGGGAGAGAGAAGGGAGAAGGGTAGGGATGCAGAAACCTTGGGGGAGTGGAATGGGTGAGATGAAGAAAGGATGAATATGGGAGCAGGGAAGAAGATATCCATCTTAAGGGAGACATTTTGGCTTGGCTCTAGAGGGGTTCCCAGGTGTCCATGGACATGTCATCAGCTAGGACCCTGGGCAGTGCAGGAAAGGGTGCCTGAACTGGCCTTGTCACAAAGTCAGACTGATGATTATCTTGAATATCACCATAGAACCTTTGACTGGCAACAGATGGAGATAGAGGCAGAGACACACATCAGAGCACTGGACTGAGCTCCCAAGATCCAGTTTAAGAGCAGAAGGAGAGAGAAGATGAGCAAGGAAGTCAGGACCACGAGGGGTTGGTCCACCCACTGATGCCATGTGCCTGATCTAATGTGAGCTTACCAAAGCCAGCTGGACTGGGACTGAAGAACTCATGATCCAATTGGACCCTCTGAATGTGGCTGACAATTGGGGTCAATTGAGAAGCCAATAATGATGGCACTGGGATTTGTCTCTACTGGGTGTACTGACTTTTTGGGATCCTAGTCTATTTGAATCCATACCTTCCTAAGCCTGGATGGCTGGGGCTTGGACTTCCCACAGAGCTGGGTACCCTACCCTCTCTTAGGACTGGAAGGGGAGTGGGAAGGGTGAGTCAGGGAGCTGGAGGGAAATGGGAGGAGAGGAGGAAGTGAAAGTTTTGAATGGCATTATTTAGAAAGCAATAAAAAATGTTGTCTCTGATAAAACTCCATGCAAATTAATACAGTAGTTCCTTTTAGAAGTCCAAATGCTCGATGCTTCGGGGACACCAAAAAGATGAACATGGGATGTACTCACTCATAATTGGTTTCTAGCCATAAATAATGGTCACGGAGTATATAATTGGTGAACCTAAAGAAGCTAAATAAGAAGGCGAACCCAAGGAAAAACATATAATTATCCTCTTGGCTATGGGAAGTAGACAAAATTGCCGAGAAAATTTGGGATCTTGGCGGTGGGGTGGGATGGGAGTATCGGGGGATGGGGAGAGAAAAGTGAGAAGGGGAGGATGAGGGAAACTTGGGGAAACAGGAGGATTGGGATAAAGGAAGGTTGGATGGGGGAGCACGGAAGCACAATTCTTAGTTAAGGGAGCCACCTTAGGGTTGGCAAGAGACTTGAACCTAGAGTGGCTCCCAGGAGCCCAAGGCGAGGTCCCCAGTTAGTTCCTTGGGCAGCAGAGGATTGGGAACCTGAAATGACCCTATCCTATAGCAATGCTGACGAATATCTTGCATATCACCATAGAACCTTCATCTGGTGATGGATGGAGATAGTCACAGAGACCCACACTGGAGCACCGGACTGAGCTCCCAAGTTCCCATTGAGGAGCGGAAGGAGGGAGAACATGAGCAAGGAAGTCAGGACCACGAGGGGTGCACCCACCCACTGAGACAGTGTGGCTGATCTATTGGGAGCTCACCAAGGCCAGATGGACTGAGACGAAGAAGCATGGAATAAAACCGGACTCTCTGATCATGGCGAACAATGGGGGCTGATGAGAAGCCAAGGACAATGGCCCTGGGTTTTGATCCTACTTCAAGTTCTGGCTTTGTGGGAGCCTAGCCAGTTTGGATGTTCACCTTCCTAGACATGGACGGAGGGGGGAGGACCTTGGACTTTCCACAGGGCAGGGAACCCTGACTGCTCTTTGGACTGGAGAGGGAAGGGGAGAGGAGTGGGGGGAGGGGGAGAAGGGTGGGAGGAGGGGGAGGGAAATGGGAGGCGGGGAGGAGGCGGAAACGTTTTTTTTTTTCTTCTTTTCTTTTTCTCAATAAAAAATTAAAAAAAAAGAAGTCCAAATGCTCAAATGCCTGTTGAAAGAGTGCCAGTACTGTGTCATGACTCCTTCTGATAAAGAACTATTGCAACTTTCATTTTCTATTTTACCTAACAGTTTAAGTTAATTAACTCATACCAGTTTTCTAACTTGGACCAACCATTTTCATACTTAATGAGTAAAATTCTCATAATGCCCCAGCAAGACTGTATTAATATCCCCACTTTGCAAATAAGAAAGAAGTAACGTAATTTGTCTAGAGTAATTAATTTTAAAAAAGTGACTGAACCAGAACTGATTGTTTAAAATCCAATATTTCCTCACAATCCCCAGCTGTGAAGACATTTTTACTGCTATTGAACACATCTCTGCTAATTTACATAGAGAGCTGATGTCACAGAACTATAGCTGAACCCATATGGCTCCTACAAGTCTTTTGCTGTGTCTCCTAGCCATAGCTTGTTGACATTATCAACTTTATGATGCCTTGCATACATGTTGCTGGCCTAAATCATAAAAATCATTTAAGAACATACTTGTATTCTAAATTCTATCATCTTTCAACTAAAAATTACAAGATCCATTTAGGTAATGTATTTATTACCTGCTTGTAGAATGCCTATATCACGTATTTTCTGTCCCAAGATTAGATTTTAGGCTGGCTTCAATAGCAGTTTTTCTTCTGGTGATTTTAGTGTTCAGTGCTAAAAATCTCACTCTCATATTGAGCTCATTATTTATCTACTGACCTTTCTTTTATTGAATGTGACCCAAAACACATTCTGCGGCAAACATGGTCATAAATTGAAAATAAATCATGCCCAAGACACAAGTTATGTACAGAAACTAAAATAACACTCATTCATAGACCCTTAGCAATGAAAGGAAATGGAGGGCTATGTATTTTGAAACAAAAGTCCTCTCTATGACCTGCTGGAAAAGCAAACATCATTCGTTTTTCTCTTTGAAATATTTATCTTTTATCCTACCTTAGGATGTAGAAATTTCTTTAAAGTAACAATCTATTAACTGTCCTAAAGAACCTGACATCTGAGAGACAAATCCCAGATTTCTAAATTCTATGCTTCAGCTAGTAGAAATATGACAAACATTTCTTTAGATATCTGAAGACAGTCTATTGAAGAGTTTAAGTAATGTTCAACCTCGACTCAATATCCTCTGTAAGTGAGCACTTGCCTCTAGTTGATCTTCATCCAGTCATGATCTTCTAGTCTTTTCTGTTTCAAATGATGTTTGACATTCCTACAGTGACTGTCAGCTCTTAGTAATATTTATTTTATACACTGCTTATGTATTAAAAAGTGTATATATTGAGCATAAATCTTGATATGTACAATAACTAACTAAGCTTATTTTTGCCATCATCTCACTCCTTTCTAACTTTAAGAATATAATGTTTAAATAGACTCAAATATGTAAGGAAACATAGAATGTAATATATTGCATAGATTTTATAATTTCAATATATTTTGTTTTTAAGTAATAGTAAAAGCTATAAAGAATTATTTGAAGTGGAGAAAATAACTGAAATTCAGTCACATTTTATTATTGTATAAAAATAAAACTAAGATTCAGGCACTAGATGTTTCATTATGGTTTTTGTTTAATGTATTTGTTTTTGAGAGAATGATTATATTGTCCAAGCATATGAAATATGATCCTTCCAACTCAGTCTCTGGGTTGTTGAGATATTTATATCTAGGTGCCATCATACCACACCTTCCTATGGATGCTTGACAGGCAGAGGAAAGGTCGGAGGAACTGGGTAGCGGCATCCTTGGCATTAACAAGGCATATTGTTACTGAGACAAGCAGAGCTCAGCCTCTCACAATTCCTTCAAGTTCAACCTCTTAAGAACTAAAATGTTTTATAAATATACAAGCCTATAAATAAATTTAATTATGTAATCTTATTATTAATATGCTAAATGTTAATTATTATTAAAATTCATAAACTACACTTTTAATAAAATAAGACATAAGCAAGAAATACATTGTCTTCCTACATACTGTCACATTATGTGAAAAGGAAAAAATGGAATTTTTAATAGATCAGCAACCTCTGTGGAGCTGTTTTGTCCCATAAAAGATGACCACTTGATTTCATTGACTTTCAAATAATGCTCAGAATAGACAGGAGTTTTGTAGAATGGCACACAATTAAGTATTGCCACTGGCGATTATGCCACAGCCTGTGACATGTGCTGTTGCTGGAGGCTAGATGGAAGTCTGTAATCCATGCTCCCACCAACTGTCAAAGGCAAGGAAGGTTCTTTTCCGGTGCTATTGATGACAGCAGACTCAAATTTAAGAATGAGAGCTATAAAAGACTTCTGTGACAACCCCTACTCCTCACCTCCACAACCCAAAAAGTAACAGTCTAAGCATGAAAGTATTGAAGAGAACGCATAAAAATTGTGATAAAGATACTGAAATATAGATCTCCATTCATTACTTGCAGTGGGAGTTCTGGTGGTGAAGGACTCAGTTTTCATTAAAAGGCTAGCCATTGAGAGTTTGACCATGTTCAAGGGACTATATGGGCAACACAGTTTTGACTTGGTATTTACTTGTTTGCTTAGTTATGTTTTGTGTTTGCTCTCTTGGTTGGAGGTCACAAGGGTGAGAAAACAAACCTACGAGACCAGGAAAGAGAGTGTGATTGGTGTACATTATGTGACAATCCCAAATATTCAATAAACCTATTCTCTTGAAAAAAAAAAAAATTAAGATACTAAATGAAAAGTTTCTGTACCCTAACAAGCCTCTCAGCTAATGTGATAATCTAAATCTGACCAAATCAGACCAAAATAGAAAAAGCCCAGGTTTAATGAATACAAAGGCTCCTGGATGGCTTTGCAGGCCCCAGAGAGGTGACAGAAAAAGAAGACTGGAAAACTACCTGTTTGCTCTTGGGGGAAGACATTTAAATACCCTGTAGGAGTGGTGTTGAGAATCTCTGCGGAGGGCTCATTGTTTAGTGGGCTTTTGGGTGGATAGAGGCATGAAGATTAGAAAAATGTTAAGTAGGAGGAACAAAGAAAGAATCACTAAGACACAGGATAGTAACTGGAGGCAAACTCAGTGAATTCGGAATGTTGAATTCACCCATTTATTTTATACCCCAACACCACAGGTAGAAAAAGACTTTTTTTTAACATGATACAAAGGACAAATATAAAAGTTAGTTGCTTCAATACTTTGAGACATCAAGTCATTAGCATTCTGTTGTTTAGGCACTGAACCCATCCTTGATCAAGTATCCTGAAGGCAGCCACTTCCTTGGTAAAATCTCTTAAATCAAAAGAACGAGAAGAAGTAAGCTTAAATTCTGTGACATTGGTCAGTGTGGAGGAAGTCTACTTTTATGGGCCATCTTAATATCAAAAACACCAAATAACTACACCTTAGGTCAGGGTGTGTAGCCACTTGTTTACAATAACTTTGAACAAACTAAAACTCTCTAATCTTCATACAAATTGGAAATAGGCTCACATTTGTGGGCATTCACAGTAGGCAGATCTTTGTGAGTCTGAGGCCACATAGGACTACACAGCAAGTTAAAGACCTGACAAGACTATATATATAAAAAAATAACTACTATTTTTTTAAGACTAAAGACTAGATATACTATAAATAGAGAAATATATTAGTTACATATGCCAATGAAACATAGTTTTTAATGAAGGAATATGTGGCTTATTACAGAAAAAGCATCCAAAATTGTAGTTATACTAATTCTTCCCTCCACAGACATCTTTCTGTTCTAATTTACATTCTTCTTATAATAATAATAATATCAAAGATGATTTAAACAAAGTTCTTTGGTGATATATGGTTTATAAATGGCAGCTATTAAGGTATAATTATAGGAGTTTGCATATCATTTTAAGGAATTTAAACAGATAAGTAATGATATATTTGAGTTCTTAACAAGAATACCATATCATAAAAAATTTGGATAAGATCAGCAATAGAAGATTCACTTTGGAGGTATAGTACACATGCACAAACCACCCATACCACTAATCAGCAGGCTAAGTTAGTAGCCATTACTCATGCCTTCCAGTTAACAAACAGACAATCCTTAAATGTTTGCCTAGACTCCAAATATGCCTTTCATATCCTCCTGTCCCACACAACTATCTGGAAGGAGCACAGGCTTCTTATGACAAAAGGAGGATCCATAACTAACTCAGATTATATTATGTACTTGTTAAAAGGCCTCCAATCTCCCCAAGACTATAGGAATTATTCACTGTCAGTCTCATCAGACTGACAGTTCCATTATTTCCCAGAGAAAAAAAAAAACCACCAGGCTGACCAAGCTGCTAGAACAGCAGCATTTCAGAGTCCAAAACTACCTCAGTCACCTCAGGGGGTTCATACAGTACAGCCCACATTCTCTCAGATACCCCCTAACACCCAGCAAATTCTGTCCTACCTACATCAGCTCTTTTATCCTAATTGTAAATCTCTGTTTCATTTTGTCAAGGCTCTCCTCCAACCCACCCCTGAAGACTTAGAGTTCTTAAAAGCTATCACTGCCTCTTGTATAATCTGTCAAAAGTCAGATCTCATGATCAAATATCATAGCTTCTCTTTTCCCAACCACTAGGCCAGGGGCTCCCTTCCAGGAACCGATTGAAAGCTGGATTTTACTGATATGCCCATAGTCAGAATAGTTAATTATCTCCTGGTTTTTGTTGTTGTAATAGGAGTGGTGGGGCTGCGTCCCCAGCACCCCGGCCGCCTGCTAGCTTATGCCCGAAATAACAACACACAAACTGTATTCATTTAATCACTGCTTGGCCCATTTCTATCTAGCCTCTTCTCGGCTAACTCTCGCACCTGGACTAGCCCATTTCTAATAATGTGTGTAAGCACCCTAAGGTGCGCTTACCAGGAAGATTCTAGCCTACGTCCATCCTGGGTCAGAGCTTCATCGCGCGTCTGCCCTGAGAGGAGCTGCGTGATGTCTTCTCTGCTCCAGAGAGCAGAGCTGTCGAGTCTGAGCTCACTTCCTCTTCCTCCCAGCATTCTATTCTGTTTACTCCTCCCACCTATGTTTTAACCTATGAGGGCCAAGCAGTTCCTTTATTACTTAACCAATGAAATCAACAGATTGATATATGACACTCCCACATCATTTTGTGAACTCCATGTCTGGGTAAATTGAAGCATTTTCTACCACTAAGAAGAGGACCTAGACAGTTTCCAATGTTCTTCCCTGAGAAATTATCCCCCTGTTTGGAATCCAACCTCTCTTCAGTTGGACAATGGCCCATAGTTTACTTCCCAGATCCCTCAAACTTTATCTGAGGCTCTTAACATTCCCTGGCATTTTGGTATCCCATACCATCCTCGGTCTTCAGGAAAGGTAGAATAAACTAAACATTTCTTTAAAAATGTTCTTGTTGAGATGTCACAGGAGCTTCACCTCAACTAGGAAAAACTTTTGCTTCTGGCCCTTCTTAGGCTTAGGGCTCTCCCCAAAATCTCCCTTTTCATCTCACCATTTGAACTCATGTATGAGTGGCTGGTTTTAACTCCTGGCCTCTCACCTAAAACGTCTCCCATTCCTGGTCACCTGATTACTCCACAGTTATCCCATCTTTGCTCCCTATTAAGGAATTTTATCAATAACTCATTACCTCAACCATGTGCCAATTTATTCCCGCCACCAATTAAAATAGGAGATCAGGTACTATTCTCTCCTCCAGACCAATACCCTTCACCCCTTTCCCTTAAGTGGCAGGGCTGCTTTAAAGTAATTCTTGTAACTCCCACAGCTGCCAAGCTCGAGAGACTCTTATTGGATCCACCTGTCCCACCTTAAAACATTTAGTCTTCCATCTCTAGATAGTCCCTCATACACAGTAACTCAAACAGGTCCCTCCTCCCTAAGTTCTAGTGGACACCAAGATCAGCCACTCTTTCTCCAGTTCCAGAAAAATAAGTCTCATCACCATTCTCAACGCTCCTGTGCCAAAAACTTCATATACTCTCCCTCTTTCTCCTATCTGCTTTACCAACTTCTCTATATCTCCAATGTCATACTTAAATTTCCAGTTAACAACTCAGCTGATATTACAGTGACCATCATTAAACATAGAGCTAGAGGTGCAAGGATTGTCAAAAGCCCAAGTGGTAAGAAACAATAGCAAGTTTAGGGACATTCACAGCCCCAAACTCCAAAACCTCACAAAACAGACTAACATAACTGGTTTATCACTGACTGCAACAGTGTCTCCTAAATGTTAAGGTAATTCCATGATGCTAAAGAGAACAAGTGCCTTAAGGTTTGCTTCAGATAAAACATTAAGGTGTCTAATAATTCCCCTTTATTGTAATAGGGGAGCAGGCTGCTTTTCTTCCTGCATGGCTCCCGCATGGCTAGCTTTACACCTGAAATAACAACACACAAATTGTATTCATTTAAATGCTGCCTGGCCCATTAGTTCTAGCCTCTTATTGGCTAATTCTCACATCTTGATTAACCCATGTCTAATAATCTGTGTAACATCACAAGGTGGTGGCTTACTGGGAAAGATCCTAACCTATGTCCGTCTTGAGTTGGAGAATCATGGCGACTGCCTGACTCTGCTTCTTTCTCCCAGCATTCTGTTTGGTCTACTCCACCTATCTAAATCCTGCCCTATCAAAAAGCCAAGGCAATTTCTTTATTTAACCAATGAAGGTAACACATAGACAGAGGACCCTTCCACATCATTTCCCCTTTTTCTGTTTAAACAAAAAAGACTTCCACTTTAACATAGTAAAATTACAAATAACAAAACAGTTATCATGAAAGAATTACAGTTACAATATTTATATCTATTTTATCTTTATCATAACAATAGAAAACTATAACCATCTATCTATTTTTCAACTCCATCAAAGACTCCAGAAGGATATAATATCACCTAAGTAAATGAGAAGTAAGAAACTTCTAAAACTCTAGAAATGACAGAGACATCTTTCTGCCTCGACAGCCACCCAAAGTTCTTTTGTACTGTTAGGACATCCATTTTTAGCCTTCAGGCACATAGTATCTAGAAGACATGTCCATGAAGCAGGAAACTTCAAAGACAGTTTAGCCACTATCTGCTTTGACCTACAGAATGTCTCGCAGACTCATGTTTCAGGAACCCCAAAAGATCATCTCATCTTTAGGCAAGTTCAGCACTCCTCTCTCTGTGGGTTCTCTGTGTCCAGTTTATACAACAGTCCAGGCAAGAGCACTTTCTTGCCCAAATGGCTATCAAACTCCATAAGGATCCTCTTCAATGCCCATCTTCCTCTTGAAGTAGATTGGTGTTGCCAGGAGCAGAAGTGTCTTATTATCATGAAAAGCCCTAAATTATTAAAGCATTTAAATGCCATATTCTGTAGTCTTTAAAAGATATGAAGAATGCCTATCTAACTCAAATATATCTCTATATATCTAGAAAATATAACTAACGTGACTACAAGCTTGACTATTATAGATGATTATTCATTAACAACCTATATTTCCTAATTATACATTACATTGTTAAATGAACTACACAATCACAATACCTTAATCAAGATCAGAAATACATATACATATAACAAAATTGACCTTAATTTAGTATCAGTAAACCAAAATTCATATCAATGCAAATTATTCATATCTCTATCATATCCCCTTTTAAATGTAAAAGAACATTTATAGACAATATTTGGGAATATGGGCACAACTATTTCTCTTCAAACTTCTTCCTGCTGTATAGGGGCGCTGTTAATTGGGTCTTTCATGGTGTATCCTATGTGCTAGGTTCCTCTCAGTCAGCAGTTGAGCAAAGTAATTTTCTGAAGGTATTTATGGTGATCTTTCAGGAGGGCGTGGTCTATCATACCATATTGAGAAAGAAACAATCCACAGGGTCTCATCCTCTGTGAAAACAAAAGAAGACCCTCTTTTTGAAAGCATCATATCCTTAGACCCAAATTCTGAAGTCATAATAGCCTTATGATATCCATTCTGGTTTATCTTGGCAGCCCATATAGTGAAATGTCTCTCTGTACTTAGCTCCTTCACAGTCAAATAATTCAAAGAAAATACAATATACAGAATTTAAACTCTCTGTGAATTTTTCATTTTTACATGGCTTGTTTTTCTTTATTTCTTTTAATCTATAACTATCTGTACTCTGTCTCTTTAAAGACTTTACCCTTTTTAAGGCATTAACTTTATACTCTATATTCTTTTTCTTCTCTCTCCCAAGCCTACATATGTCTAACACCATGACACATTTAGAGGTCTTTTATGTCTGAATCTGTCCTATTGCATTGTCTGTAATTTTTTACTGTCCAGGAACATTTTGCTTTGTGCTTTTAAATCACTAAGTGCTTAAGAATCTAAGCTGTGACATTCCTAGATCAAAAACAGGCACTGTGAGCTTGCCACACCTTGTCCAACATGGTGGAGCCGCTTGTGACTCTGAGTAAGTTGCGCCTCTGAGCTGCAGAGCAGTTGGCGGCTCTGGATGTTGGCTCCACCTCTCTCTAATTTCAAAATGGAGGACATACCATTTTCTGCTAGCTCTGGGGTCACCAAATAGGAGCCACACTCAGCACTTTAACTCTGAGACTGAGCAAAAGGCACAGAAACTCTTTCTATCTGAGTTACAGCCAAACTGACCATGCAGAGCACTGTGCAGTCTGGAAACAGATCTCTGTATGGCAGCAGGAATCCATCATGCTCTCCCGCTTGCCTAAGCCTGATTCTGCCATCTGCCCAGGTGCAGGCGGGCGTTCTTCTGATCTGAATGGACACAAAAACATCCAGTCCCATAAAAACCATTGAAATGCTTTATAGCTGGAGTTTGTACTGGTGGCACAACCCAGGAAGCCACGTTTTAAATTGGTGTGGCTTTTTTTTTTGCCACTATTGCTGAAACAGGAAATCTCTCTATGGCACGTCCTAGCAAACAGCAAAAAGCTTTGTTAAACTCTCTTTCCCCTTTTTAAAGCTCTCTCAGGTTTTTAAGTGGATATAGTTACCACGTTGGGCACCATTCTGTAGTGATGAGGTGAGCAGGCCTGCTTTTTGTCCCACCCAGCTCCTGCATGGCTAGCTTAGCCCCAGAAATAATAACACAAAAACTGTATTCATTTAAACACTGCCTGGCCCATTAGTTCTAGCCTCTTATTGGCTAATTCTCACATCTTGATTAGCCCATTTCTAATAATCTGTGTAGTACCATGAGGTCGTGGCTTACCGGGAAAGATCCTAACCTACATTCCTCTTGGGTCGGAGAATCATGGCGTCTGCCTGACTCTGCTTTTTTTTCTCCCAGCTTTCTGTTCGGTCTACTACATCTATCTAAATCCTGCCCTATCAAAAAGCCAAGACAGTTTCTTTATTTAACCAATAAAAGTAACACATAGAAAGATGACCCTCCCACATCACCCCTTTCCAATAATTCCCCCTTCTTTTCCTTCCTCCTTCCCACTGTCTTCCATTCCAACACTATACCATCATAATCATAAGCTTTTAATATGTCTAAAATTTATTTCTTTTCAAACTTTTTTTCCTAAGCTCCAGGGAGCCAATTGTACCTATCTAAATGATTCAGACACACCAAGAACAAGTATCATTTAACTTTTCCCTTATCATTCCTAGTCTTGGAAACCCCTGGGAAATCCCTTCCCCCATCCCCCAAAAACCTCCTCTATCTACCACCTTGGGACTCTAATCCCTTAATCATCAGCATCTAAGATTTTTTTTAGACATAATTCTTTGCCTTTCCAGCATCTTGCAAGTTCTAAACTGCCAGCCAGCTGGCTCCACAGATCCCAGAATAAACACAAAAGTAATCAGCCACCTTAGTACATGGTCAAGCATCTCAACTCTTCAATGCCAACAAAATCAGTAGGAAACAGTCATGAGTAACTTTACAACACCCAATTCTCACCCATTAAAGACCCTAGAATCCCCAAATTTTTATAATTAACAAAAGAGTGGAATATTATGATTTTAGCCACAATAAGGCTGACACTTCTGGTTTCTAGGGCCATGCAACTGTAGGCAAGCCCACATGCATGAATGGTTGCATCATCTATGTATGACTCAGCTAAGCACATGTGTGGTTGCGTCATGCATGTATGACTCAACTAAGCCCTTGTGTGCATGTGTGAGCCCTGTCATCTGCGTATGACACAGTCACATCAACCCCCTGTGTGCATGCATTAAGCAACTTTTAAAAACTGAATGCACCCTCTCTCTCTTTCTCTCTCTCTCTCTCTCTCTCTTTGCATACTGACCTTTGCCAGGTCTGTACACCCCGAATAAACTCCTAAGAGGATTTGTTGCATGTTCCTTGTTTCCTTCTCACTTGCATCAGGCAATTTCAAGCAGGGAACATGGTATTATGCAGGCAGGCATGGTAGCTGAGAGTTCTACATCTGGATCTGCAGGCAACAGGAAGAGAGAGCTACTGGGTCTTGTTTGGGCTTTTGAAACTTCAAAGTCTACCCCCAGTAACATACTTTCTCCAATAAGGTCACATATCATAATCTCACTCAAGTAATACCATTTCCTGATGACTATGCATTTAAATGTATGAGCCTATGGGGGCCATTTCCAATCAAATCACTGCAGGAGATCACATCATTTACTTTTGCAGACTTAATATCTTAAGTAAAAAAATTCATAGATCCTAAAGAAACACTCCACTTTCATCAGTTGGTCTTGGGTGATCATTGCCTGTTTTCTATTTTCTGGTGGTACCTCTATGATGTTGATTCTATATAGTTTCCCCTGTAATGTTTTTCTGTTATTCAATTTGTTCCTCATAATGACACAAAATTTAGTGACATGCTCATGTTTATGTTGTCCTTTCCCTACCGACTCACTCGAATTTCTTGGTGTTACCTCTTAAAATGAGATGTTGCCCATAAATTATTGAAAGCACTCATGAAAGATGACAGCACTGCATGAAATAATGGCAGTAGAGCCTCTCCACCAGTGCCTTATTAATTATGTGCTTAATCTTCAAAGCAATAGCTCATGCAGAAAATATGGTTTTATAAAATGTTAAGCTGTATATGTTAAAATCAAATTGTAGGACCCACGAAGTTGAGTTTCATTTCTATTTTTTCAGTTATAGTCATCAGTTTGTTGTCCATTTAGGTGGATTTACCATAATTAAATATGCTTTTTGTAGTGCAGTTATATTTTGAGAACAGAAAAACTGAGGTCAAAAAAGATTCCATTTTTGTGCTGAGATGCTTTGGGACTTCAGACTACCTCAACTCCTGAGAAAAGTCAGGAGCCATGAGGTCCCTACTAGTGCAAGTATTAATTAATGAAAAAACCTGATATACACAACACTTCTTACTGCCACCTATACTCCCACCCATGATTACACAAAAGATGTTGACCACCTAACTTCCCTTATAGGTGAGTAACAATTGACCAATCAGATAAGTTTCCAGACAGAATCTGTGATTAGCAAAGGGTCAGCAGATGCCCCAAGGATATATAACCAGTGAATAGTGGACAGTTACTATGGGAGGACAAATCCCCTAAACAACAAAAGTCTATCAGAAAATAAAAGCTAAGCTTTACCTAACCTTCACCCAATTGTGATATATGATAAGCAACTTTGTACTTTGAAACTGTAATTTTGTGACGGCTTTGTGTTTTTTGTCTTTAATATCCCTTACAATAGTAGATGGGGTCCTTCTACCCCATCTGCTGTGTTAGACTGTTGTGTGTGTGTGAGGGAGAACTCATGTTAGCTTGTATACAGAAATAAAACATTGCTTTTACATTAGGCAGAGTGTAGCTCAGTGGTGATCTTGGGGGCATCAAGACTTAGAGATAACAATATAGCAAATCTCTTATTTTAAAAATATCATTTGATATTTTTAAATATTCATATTTAAAAATTCATTTTGTACAATGAATCCTGACTATATACTCTCTCTCTTCTCCAATACATCGCAGACCCACTCCTACCTCTTTCCTACCTTCTGAACTTTATCTCTTTTGATTTTCATCATGATCAAGGACAAATTGTGCTGCCCAAATATTTATGGATGTTTGACTTTCCCTTGGAAAATGGTTTACCTACCAGTAGCAACACTCATGAAAAATACTGACTACCCTTCTGTCAGAAGGTATCAACTTCCTATAGCTATTAACTAAGGGTGTCTCTTAATGTGCACTTTCCCTTCAGATGCTGGGACTTGTACTGGGTTGAAAATATGCTGAGTTAGTGTTGCTACCATCACTCTAAGATGATATATGCACCTTTCCTGATGTTCCCTTTGTATTCATTCACTGACTCTTATTTTTAAGACCTTCCACCCCTTCCCAAGTCTTAGAAGAGTGATGTTATATTTATCATTAAGCATTCCATAGATCTCATTCTTTACACCATGGCTAGTCATTAGTTTCTATGTTAATCACTGTCTACAGCAAATAGAGAGTTCTATGATGAGGGATAAGATATGCAATCTATGGATATAACAATCAGTTAAGTCATTAGGAATTAATTTTATACAATGTTATTTTAGAATACTTGAGGTAGCTTCTACCATAGGATCTATGACCTGTCTAGCCCTGAGATTTTAGTTCCTAAATGGCGTAGGATGCGGACTTTATTTTGTGTAGTGGGACTTAAATCCAATCATAAATTAGTTGATTGTTCACATGATGTTCATGCAAATTTTGCATCAGTGGTCTTCTATTGTCAGGCAACTTATTACTATAGGTCACAGAACTCATATATGATATAGTTGATGAATACTTTTCTTCTCTGGTAGTGTGCATAGAACCTTTTATCACTGTGAATGTTATTCAGTAGCTATGAGATGTCCAGGTCCATATCATCTTGTTTTATCCATTCTCCATGAGTGAAATATGTAATATCTTCAGCAATATGGTATTACTATCAAGTTCTGAAGAATAACCAAGAGTCTATTGGACTTCACTAGCCAACAAATTTAAAAGGGATTGGCCACATTCAGTATAACATGGTGCCTTGACCTAGCTAGGGGTCATGAGAAAGTGAAGAAAGGTCAGACATGGAGAAACCTACAGAAAAGCATCGTTTAGGAGGGGCATAGCACAGTCTGATGGACTTAAGCAGTCTTGAGCTGTAAACACCCTAAACAGAGGAAACAACTAGCTGTAGTTGCTAGGTTTTTCACTCTTTGGTCAATTTTTAATAAACATTCATTTTCACATGCATTTCCAATATTCAGCCTCAGGCCAGAGAAAAACATTGACTATCAGGGAAGATTTTTCCAATCTCTCCGGGTCTGATATTTTGCTCCTTCATTTGACTGGTTCTTGTCAAACAGTAGACATTCTCTCAGGAATTCTCTTGCTCACCCCCTACAATGGTCTGACTAGTAAAAGTTGTCATAAGTGTGTCTCTGGTAGACTGGTAGAATTTTCTTATCTTTTCTTTGCTTCCTATTTCACTGCCACCTTGTATCCTTATCACGCTTTACCACTTCAGTCCTGTCACCCAACATCAACTCATGCAGTCGCAGTCACCACAGTCACCGCATGCTATACCCTTACTACTCATCACTCATAACCAACTCATGGCTTTGTTGTACACCATCACATCATATCCTCAGTATGCACACAGATGGGGGGAGAGAAGGAGAGAAAGAGACAGAGACAGAAAGAGATATGGAGAGACACATACATACATATGATGGTCTATCTATCATCTATCTATCATTTATCTATAATCTATGTTTGTGTGCATATGTGTGTGTGTGTGTGTGTGTGAGAGAGAGAGAGAGAGAGAGAGAGAGAGAGAGAGAGAGAGAGAGAGAGAGAAAGAGAGAGCAGAATATGGGAGGACGTGAAGCAAGAAAAGGGAAGAAAAATTATAATTATATCATAGTCTCAAATTGTAATAAAAAGAAAATCCTTCAAAAATAGATTGCATGTTGTACATAAGTATACATAATATATTTATTTATGATCTTTCAGTTTCAGAAGAAATTGTTAGGTTAAAGTTTCCAAGAATTGGAAATGCTTCTTTAATTTTGATCCCTCTAATCAATCTTTATGTCTTTGATGTTTGAAAGACCAAATAAAGGACTACTTCTCTTTTAAAATAGAGTTGGTCAATACTGCACGATACTCACCTCAAGTTGATCAACCAGCATATGAACTTTTTTCAAAATCCAAAACTATTGAAAACACAAGCAACCATTTTTGTTGCTTGTTCAGTTGGATGGTTGTGTTTTTGCTGATGCTTTGTTTTTTCTTTTACTGAAAAAAAATAGTTTTTCTTACATAATATATCCCAATTTTGTTTTCCCTTCCCTCTACTTCTCACAGTTCTTCCCTACCTCCCTTTCTATCTTAATCTAACCTCTTTCTGTCTTCTGTTAGTAAACTAACATTTTATTAAACAATCACAAAATACAATACAATAAAAAAAGAACTTATCAGCATAGGATGAAATAAGCAGAATAAAAGGAGCGCCCCAAGAGTCACCAGAGAAAGATATAGAGGAGAGAGTTGCTCCTTGGCACACTCATGATTCTCACTAAAACATTAAACTGGAAGCCATAATATATATATATATATTATATATATATATATATTATATTATATATATATATATAATATATATATATGGACCTGTAGGACAAAAAGGGAGAAAAATGAGAAAAAAATGAGATAAAATTTAAAATATCAAGGTGCTGACATGACACCATGAGACTAGGAAGCTCCAAAGAAGCTGTTGATTCCGTTTTTTGCTTGGCATGCATCCTACTCTTAAGATTAGTTTTTCCTCAGTGAGACTCTTGCAAAGACTAAATTTTTGTTTGCCTGTTGTTATTTATTTGAGGGAGCTTATGGGTAAAGGACAGGGGCATGGGTCTATTTCTCCTTTCAGTTCTAGAACCTCATTTCAATTTCCAGATATCACTATTTAGAGTTTCTTTACAGATGACATTTTTACTTCCATGCTTGAAATGTCTTCTTCACTTACTTCCACTTTTTAATGTTTTCATAGAATTCTTTATGTGATATATTTATTTTTAATGAAATGTATCATATTCTTAAAGCTATTTTAAGTTTTATAAAAGGAACCTGTCTGATGCTAAGTTGAGTAAAGATAGTAGTGAATTCTTGGAAAGATACCACCCACCTAAGTTGTCAACTTGTAAAAAATCTGGAGAAAAACTTAAGGAGGGAAGATAACCAACAGCATAAAGTTGATGCAAAATGTACTTGAACCGGGGGTAAGTTCCAGCACCATCAAGCAACAGAGCTTGGCAACTTCAGTCATGTGGTTCTGACTTTGAAGGCAAGAATATAAAAAAGTGGTTATGGAATCTTCTTCCACAGCTAAGGAAAGCCATTGATGCCAGACATATGTCAGTGGTATGTCTGCATGTAAGCCTAGAAAGACTGTTTCATGAAGCTTTGAAAGTGAAGCCAGCCTGAATTGTACTGGAGTCCTCGAGATGTTGTAGATGCCAGAGTCTTGGGACCCTAAACAGCAGACTAGATGTGGAACCAGCACAAGAGAGAGGAATATGTTGCAGCCAACAAACCTGAAAGGAGGCCAAGATCTGAGAAGAGTTTTGACTCAGAATTTCATGTTTGCCCTAATGGTTTTCCTTCTTGCTTTGGTACAGTATTTCTTCAATGTTCCCCCTTTCATCTCTTTTGTAATGGTAATGTATATTCTGTCCTATTATAGGTTAAAAATATGTGATCCATTTATTATTTAATTTTTCATGGAATTATAGCTAAAAGATTGCCATAAATTTCAGAAGAGATTTTGAACTTTGAAGTTTCAAACAGCATTGTGACTGTTATAAAGTATGGAGACTTTTAAATGTGGAATAACTGCATTTTGTATTTTATGTCTACATGACTATGGGGGCCAGGGAGTGGAAAGTTGTGGTTTGAATAAGAATGACCCCCATAAGCTCATGTATGTAAATGTTTAATTACCATGAGTGGAACTGTTTTAAAGAATTAAAAGGTATGGCCTTGTTGGAGAATTATGTCAGTGGGGTTATAAAAACTGGTAGGTTTCAAATACCTATGCCAAACCAAAGTTCTCTTTTTCTGTCTAGGATCAGAATGTTGTTCTTATCTACTGTTCCAATGTAATATGTGTTACTATGTTCACTACCATGATGACAGCAGATAAAACTTCTGAAATTGTAAGCAAGCCTTCAAGTCAATATTTCCCTTTATCAAAGATTTTTGGCCATGATATCTCTTCACAGCAATAGAAAGTGACTAAGATAATCTTTCTGGATGACATGACCTCATAGGCAAGGCACAGTGAGAGCATTGAGCATCTAACCATCAGTTTCTTCTTATAAAGTTTTAGTGCTGTTGGGTTAAGACCCCTCTGTTATAGCCATACATAACCTTAATTATTTCTGGAAGTTCTGACTTCCTAATATATATTTTAGACAATGCCTATAGCTTCTTAATAATTCACAATGGGGACTCAATTTATACATGCGTTCAGTGAATGACCTCAAAGCACACCAGATTCTTTGACACTCATATACTTAATAATGACTCTATTCTTTTAATTTAACTCAGATATAAAGAGAAAGGGACCAAGATAATAACTTGCTCACAGTAACTTGACCTTTATAAATGTAAAGTCAGTTATCTCAACCACAACTTTGGATTGCCTTAATAATACAATTGTTTTAGTATTGCACAGCACAGAGTTAGTTTAAGAAAACAGTATGCATCTAAGTTAAAAATAAAATATTTTTTAAAACAATATATAACTAAATGTGGCTTAATGCCTTTCTTCTGTGAATTTATCTAGGCAAATGTCTATGGCTTTTAAAAATTTGTTCACAATTCTATGAGATTCCCTATCTATAATTTAAAATGAAGCATTTAAGAATTGTTTTATATTTGTTATATTAATAAGTTTTAATAGGAAGTTTGGCATAATAATTATCATTCATTAGCTTGTGATATTTGAAATGCGAATATGAATAAAATGTAACAAAATTCAGTTATAAAGATATTGTAGAATATAAAGACAAACTTTATTGAATTCCAAAATAAAAGTAAACTTAATTTTAAACAGATATTATTACAGATATTTTAGAAGAACATAAGACACTTATTCTACAAAAAATATTTCCCCTTCTCTATCAAAAAATTCATATTGGTGAGAGGTCAGGACTATTCAGCTAAAATTGGCAAGTTGAATAAATATCACCAGCTAATTCTTAGGAAATACAGCATGAATAAACAATAAAGCAAATTATTTTACAGGGTTAATTTATTTTAACTACCTTATAATACTTGCTATTATTTATTTCTCAATTAACAAAATTTTAAAGTCAGTCTCAATACTAGGTGGCTGATAAAAGTAATAATGGAATACAATACTTATTTTATTTGATGATTGCTTTTAGCTGTTAAGTTGTAAGGCTCTCCAATCACTTGGGAGATCGGTGTCAAGGCATGTATCTGGGGTAGTTTCATGATTCTGTTAAGTGAGGTGGGACAGTCTACCTTGGGAATTGGTGTCCTGAAGTCTATACATGGAGGACAAGGGTTGAGCATCAGCATGTCATGCATTCATGATCTCTGTTTCCACTTATGGATGGTATGTGACCATCTGCCTCAAGTTCATAATTCTTTGTCCTCCCCAACATCATGAACTATATTATTAAAATGTGAGCCAGAAACACAAACTTCATATCTCTTTTTAATTGCCTTTTCTAAGGTATTTTATCTTAGCAGCAGAAAAGTAGTTAAGATAGCTACTAAACATCTGACCACATCTGACCACATACATGTGAGTAGGTGAGCAGAAACTCTTCCTATGTCCAAATTAGAAATTTGGGTACAGTTTTTTAATGGCCTGATCCCTAACTCCTCCTTCCATCTTTTTCAAACTTCATGGAGGGCTCTATTCCACCATTCAAAAATAAAAATAACCAAATAATATTCATCTATTTATGTAAGATATTTCAACAAAATTAAATGAATGTTTTATAAAAATACTCATAATTATGTTTCATTGGGATTTCATCTTTAACTTCATTGATTTGAATCTTCTCTCTCTTTGCTTAATTAGGCTAAGGGTTTGTCAATGTTGTCAATCTTTTCAAAACAACCAATCTTCCTTCTAGTGATTCTTTTTATACTTTTTTGTTGTTTTACTTTTTTTTTTATTCTTTTTTGAGACAGGGTCACTTTATACGTCCCTAGTCATCCTGGAACTCACAATGTAGACTCCCAGAAATTTGAAACTCACAGAGGTCAACCTGCTTCTACATTTCTCTCTAATATGAGAATTAATGTGATGCTTTTTTATTTCTATTTCAGAAGTTTCTGCTTTTATTTTAATTATTTCTTTAGATCTGCTATTTTTGGATATTGTTTTGTTTTCCCAAAGCTTTGATGTGCATCACTAAGTTTATTTGTATTCTTTTTTTATTTTCAAAATTAATAATATTTTCTAATATGTGTATTTTGCCTGCATGCATATATGGGTACCACATGGGTGAAGTACCATGATGAGCCAAAAGAGAGTATCAAATTCCTCAGTAACACATGACTGTAAATCACTAGATGGGTGCCGTGAATTATGCCAAAATCTTCTGGAAGAGCAACTGAACCATTGTTCCAGTTCTCTATAATTTTTAAGTACTTATACTATAAACTCTTATAAGGATTTCCTTAGTTGTATCCCATAAATTTTGGAATGCTATGTTTTTATTTCCATTGATATTGGAAATTTTTTTGAGATTTCAATATAATTACATAATATCTCCCTTCCAATTCTTCCCTCCAATCTCAGCCATATTTCAATCCTTAATGTCCTTCAAATTCATAATTTCCTTTTTTCCCCTCTAGTTGTTGATGGTGATGATGATGGTATATATGCATTTCCAATCATTTTAATTTTTTAAAGTGATTCATGTGTGTGTATTACTGAGTAGAATGTCATTCAATCTACATGATTGTGTTTTCTATTGTCAGATTTTAGACCATCTTAGTGAGGTTTATTCTTGGTGATAGTCAATGTACATGTTTAAATTGCATATCAGCAGTGGTCCCTTTTGGGATAGGTGTGATTTGGACACTCTAAACAAATTTTCCATATATTTAATAGGTTATCATTGTAGAAAATCTGCAGTCATCCTTGACTTATGGGGTTTTACCAGTGCTCTATAGGTGACAGGAGCAGGAATCAAAGCAGGACCAGACAATATTAAGTAGGAGGATGTGCCAAGCTCTCCAGAAAATTCTTAGATGGTGAGGTGGGGTTGTAAGCAAAGGTACATAGGATTTACTACCTGGAAATGTAACAGGAATCTATGCAACATGACTAATGTGGGATTCCCCTTTGTAGGCTGTAAAAATGATTGGTTAATTAATAAAGAAAAGTGGCTTGGCCTGATAGGGTAAAGTAGAGTTACATTGGGAAAACTAAATTGAATGCTGGGACAAAGGAGGCAGTGTTAAAGGAGAATCCATGAAGCCACTACTGGAGACAAATATGCTGAAACTTTGTTGTTAGGCCATGACCACATGGTAATGCACAGATTAAAGGAGATGGGTTAAAAGAAGATATAAGAGTTAGCCAGATATGTTTAAGATATTGGCCAAATAGTATTGTAAATAATATAGTTTCTTCTTTTAATTTTATTTATTTATTTATTTTTTAATTATTTATTAAAGATTTCTGCCTCCTCCCTGCCACTGCCTCACATTTCCCTCCCCCTCCCCCGGTCAAGTTCCCCTCCCTCGTCAGCCCAAAGAGCAATCAGGGTTCCCTGCCCTGTGGGAAGTCCAAGGACCACCCACCTCCATCCAGGTCTAGTAAGGTGAGCATCCAAACTGCCTAGGTTCCCACAGGTACACTCATCCATTGCTTGTGGGAATGTAAACTTGTGCAACCACTTTGGAAAGCAGTGTGGCGGTTTCTCAGGAAATTCCGGATCAACCTACCCCTGGACCCAGCAATACCACTCTTGGGAATATACCCAAGAGATGCCCCATCATACAACAAAAGTATTTGCTCAACTATGTTCATAGCAGCATTGTTTGTAATAGCCTGGAAATATAGTTTCTTTGTGGTTATTTTGAAAGTCTGGTCAGCCAGGAAATGAACAAGTGGAGGGTGGCCTTCTTACAACAAATTGGTGCTCCACCATGGTTGACTATATCCACATAAAATCCGAGGAAGCTTGAAAAGGAACTCTAGACACAGAAAAGCAAAGTTATATAGGCTAAACTTTGTTTTTTATGTATTTTGGCTGGTGGCATGCTGCAGTTCCCTTAAGAAATGTTTTCTTGATTCAGTAGTAGCAGAAAAACAGCCACATGGTTATGAAATGTTGGCATTCTGGACCGTTCTGCCAGTATGACCTCTGGCTCTTCCAGGAGACCAAGCATTTAAACGGGTTTTGTGAGCAGAGTGCTACACCTTGCTTAATGGATACATACACTTGTTGTGTGCCTGAAAATGGAGCTGTGAACATCTCCCTGGACACTTCCCTACTCCCATATCCACCCTTCCTTTATCCCAACCATCCCATTCCCCCAAGCTCCTCCCATCCTCCCCTTCTCACTTTTCTTTCCCCATTTCCCCTTACCCCCATTCCACCCCACCCCCAATTTCCCAATTTTTGCCCGGCAATCTTGTCTACTTCCAATATCCAGGAGGATAACTATATGTTTTTCTTTGGGTTCACCTTCTTATTTAGCTTCTCTAGTATCACAAATTATAGGCTCAATGTCCTTTATTTATGGCTAGAAACCAATTATGAGTGAGTACATACCATGTTCATTTTTTTGGGGGTTACCTCACTCAGAATAGTGTTTCCTTGGGCAGCTGAGGAGAGGGAACCTGAAATGGCCCTATCCTATAGCCATACTGATGAATATCTTGCATATTACCATAGAACCTCCATCTGGCGATGGAAGGAGATAGAGACAGAGAGACCCACATTGGAGCACCGGACTGATCTCCCAAGGTCCAAATGAGGAGCAGAAGGAGGGAGAACATGAGCAAGGAAGTCAGGACCGCAAGGGGTGCACTCACCCACTGAGACAGTGGGGCTGATCTATTGGGAGCTCACCAAGGCCAGCTGGACTGGGTCTGAAAAATCATGGGATAAAACCGGACTCTCTGAACATACTGGTCAATGATGCCAAGGACAATGGCACTGAGTTTTGATCCTACTGCATGTACTGGCTTTGTGGGAGCCTAGCCTGTTTGGATGCTCACCTTCCTAGACCTGGATGGAGTGGGGAGGACCTTGGACTTTCCACAGGGCAGGGAACACTGACTGCTCTTTGGAATGGAGAGGGAGGGGGAAAGGAGTGGGGGGAGGGGGAGTGGATTGGCGGGAGGGGGACGGAAATGGGAGGTGGGGAGGAGGCAGAACTTTTTTCAATAATAATAATAATAATAATAATAATAATAATAATAAAGCTGTGAGCATGGCTCACGCTAAACAGACTTCTGTCTCTCAATGTTGGACTGAGCAGAGCAAGGAGACAGGGCTGTAGTTCCCCTAGCAAGGTTGTTGCTGAGGTTTTTAAGAAGCACTTAGCCCTGGTAAGAAAAGGATTACAGATACACAATAAGGACAGATACAGACACAAAAGACCTCTAAATGAGACACAGAATGTTTACAAAATGTACATAGGTTTGAGAGAAAGGTGATAAAGAGTCTAGAGGGTCATAAAGGAAAGCAAATGGTTTAGAAAAAAATACATAAAACAAAGTCTTTAAAGAGATGTAGTACAGATAGTCATGGCTTAAAGAAGTTAAGATACTAAAATAAATATTAAAAAATAATAGAGTAAAAATAATAAGCCACATAAAGATAGAAAATACACAGAGTCTGGATTCTGTATATTATTGTGTATTGTTTGAATTTTTGACTGTGAAGGAGCTAATACATCTATACTTTAAAGGTAATTTGTCTTCAAAATTTGGGTCTAAGGATATGTTGCTTTGAAAAAGAGGTCCTTCTTTTATTTCCACAGAGAATGAAATCCCTAGAATCCTTCCAGACTACTATGGTTTGATGGACCAAGAGCCTCCTAAAAAGTTGCTATGAACATCCCCAAAATTACTTCACCCAACAAAAAGCATGAAGCAGTTTGGAGAGAACTACAGCCAAATTCACTAAGTGATTGTTTATAAATGTTTATTTACATTAAAAGGGGGATACACTATAGAGATTTGCATTTGTACGGATTTTGGTTTATTGATAAAAATTTAAGATCAATTTTGTTATG